>JAAXOA010001928.1:0-14457 GCA_036561885.1 Salina celebensis | reverse complement strand
AAGTCTGGCTATGAAGTAGGTCAGAGAAAGCAAATAATCTTACCTGCACAATAAACCGACATAGGGATGTGCGGCCAATTAAGAACAGGAAAATGGATCTTAACATTTTTTTGTATTGAACCACCTAAAGGTTTTATGCAAGTGGGCAATCAACAATTAAATGGAAATAACAGTTGGAGGAAAACGCTCCTTGAAAAATTAACTTTAATTGGGCAACCCGCGCTATTGACAGTTAAAAAGTGAAGCGTCCAAGACTGGAAAATGTTTGGATTAATTATTTGCACAAAACTTACCGCTGCGTTTTTTGTTAGGGAAAACTTTCTCTAAGCAGCTTTTCATAGACACATGGGTATTTTAGAGAAAAGTACAAAATATAAATTGTTTTTGTTTTCTTGGGCATATCTCAAGCCTGAATTTTTCAAGAATTATATAACTTTTACTACGGGATTTTCTCGTAGCCATTTTCGATTAAACTTGATTTTCTCCAACCATTTTCATTTTGTATTCATTAAACTTTCATCTAGACGAGATTCGCTAATCTATATGAGTTTTACTTGCTCCAAACACATGGGCAAGCTGTGCAGCAAGCATTTTCTGTTTTATTCTCTCCTGTCAACACATTTCTCTTCAAAACCTAGTGTTCATATTTTATGAGATGTAGAATCCTTCAAAAAGACTCTCATTTCCTTACCAATTCTCACCTTGAAGGTTCTCTTATTTCGTAAATAATTAATTTATTTTCCATGAGAATCTCACCAAAAGATTATTATGGCATGTCCACACGTACTTTTCGCCTCCAAACAAATTCACTCTCTCTTCGTTTTGTCTCTCTCTCGTTTAATTTTTAAAACTAACACTGGCCTTAATTACAAAAATCTTGTCCAGAGTTTCCTCTGAAACGGGTTGAAAAACTTTCTAATGGGTCATTCCCCTAATTTAAAAGGATAATTCTCATTTGCTAATTACAAAAAGCATCCACCCTGGGAAATAACAAGCAATTATCTAGTGCGTGACTAATCATCATTACTGCCGGATAGAACAAAAAATTGAGCTTCTTTCTTTCGTATTATTTTTATTACTGTTATTTATTCCCTCTTGGGATTGAAATTGCCTTTCAGAGACACAGATGAATATTTGCCTTTGTCAAAGCTTGAGTGTCAACAAAAAAACCTCCAATAAAAATTGATACTCTTTTAGTATAAGCTTACGCCTTTTTTTATCTTCTTAGAAGGAAAAGAGAAAGTGGTTCTTCTTCTCACTTACATATCAACTTTCACTTTCGATCCGTGGGTTTTTTTCTCTTGTCTTCACTCAGCTATTGTCTTTTATATGACACACACTCTTATCTTATTACATAATGTATGCACGTTCACAATTTATCTTTCACATAACAATAATGATATATTTTTGGAAGGAAGAAGAGGAAAAAAAGTGAAAAATGTGCATTCTTTTTGCAAGTCAAACCACTGTCCAGTTGTCACATACTCGCCGTATCACATCCATCACGACATGAATATTACATAAACAGCCAGTTGCTGATACCCATAGCATGCAGAGCTGTGTGAGAAGAATGTAAATTCCTTTTTCTCTTTTTTATCTGGCAAGACATAAAAAAATAATCTTTTTATTTCGGAAGAGGAAAAATAATAATAATATTCAAACACTTTCACTCAAAATATGCACACTTATCTCACATGGAATATGATGGAAGAAGAAGTGGTCACTAAATAAAAAATAACACTCAGTGGCAGTGGCTGTTCATGGTCACCTGCATGTGTTTTGTCATTTGGTATTGACACTTGTCCAATAAAAATGTATATATTTCTTTTCGTTACACACACAAAGGTAAGGACAAGACAGAGGTTTGGTAGGTGAAAGCTCACGAGTGACTAACCCCGTTTTCCCTGCTTGCTTAACATTTTCCTTTTTCCAACATGAGCAAGAATGCTGAGCCAAAAGAAAGGACAGAGTTGGCCAGGCCAGTGGTATGAAGTAAAATATCAAAGGTTTCTTCCTCCTTGCACGGCTTGTTCTTGAGAATGCTTGCATTTTAATAATTTCTCCCACAGGGAATGCATCCATTTCAGTTTAGTTTCTTGAAAAAATTACATGTCATCATGTATAACATTAGTTTAACTTGTATAGAACAAGTTGTTTGCAGAAAACCCTCATATAGTTCAAAGTTTCGTCTGGAATGACCAACTCTGCGAAATATGTAATACTGACAATATAACGTTCAAACATGGGTAAAACATTCTGCGTGAGTGTGTATATAACATACATGCTTTAAATATGTTGTCATACTCCTCGTGATGGTAAAAACGCACAATAAAATGATGATCCTTTTTTTCTATATTTTTTTACTCAACGAAAAAAGAGGTGGCTTTTTCTCTTTAGCCAACGATATTTAACAAGAAAAGGTAGAAAGCTTTCTGGTAAAAGATTTTTTTCCATGTGAAAACACTGCAATTTCTAGTAATATAGAAAAAAAGAGAGTAAGCGAGATCCTAGGTTTTAGTGAAAGTTTTTACTCGGCGGAGATCGTTAAAACCGACAACACAGTTCTGCTGTTTTTAGGATCACGGAGAGAAAACCTTTGGAAAAAAATATAATATAAAAAAAAATATCTTGTAGAAAATTATGTCCTCTGATTGATTCCCACTGAATAAAGAAGATTTGTAGATTTCTTTAATTTCTAATGACAGTCGTGGGAAGGAAAGTTTACTGGTTATTCTGGTTGAGAAAATATTTACTCGCAAACATTCATTCATTTTCTGTTGTGTGGTGGTGGGTAAAAAAACACAACTTTTATAAGATTAGCCAGATTAAAAAAACACAAGCAGTTACTGAGAACTAAATCAAAACGGTATGGCTATGCACGTACGCAACTATTGTCTACCCGTTAAACCCTAAAAAACTTGGGATAAAAAGTGTATGTGTGTGTTCCTTTTCTTAGAGAGAAAACTCCGACCAGTTCCGAGCAACGTTTTCATACCGAAAATAAGGCATTATATCTTTTTTGGCTTAGCTAAACCAGAAAAACCCTACATTCAATCTCGTGATTATAATGGTTTGCTCAACAACAGAGATAAGGAGGACACTGACACACAAGTCAATTTACCTTGTTTATGTGTATACAACAGTAATCACTGTCTACACCAACCAATCATTATTACTGACGACTTATTAACCTCATGTCTCATTGGCTTAATGCATACTGTAACCATTTTTGTTCGCTTTCTCTTCGCAGGAGAAAGTTATGCTGAGATTAATACAATGTGAGCATCTCTGCTCTCCACCTGCGCCTATTTCTTTGACTATGAAAAATACGCTGAACTAGTTTAGAAGGCCGTCAAACGACCTACGATACAGTTAAGTTTCATTTGAAAATCTGAGTCAAGTATAACGAAACTGTTGTGTATTTTCCTTTTTCTCGGGGAAAAAAAGTGAAATATTATTCCTTGTGGGAGCGTTTTCTGAAAATATGAATATTCAATCTGATGGGCACGCACAAACCTCTTAAATATTTATGCAAATCGAAATTATCATGATTCACTGTCTCATGTTCCCCGTCAATATACTCAAGAGATATTTACTTATCGTTATAATTTTCTCTTTCTCTCTTGTTTTCCTTCCATATTCTTTGGCGCCCTATTATTAAAAAAAATGTTTTCTTCCTTTGCTATCAGTCTCTCCAGGCGGTCTAGAGTAAATTAAAGCAAAACAAAACGATAAGAGCTCGACATAGTTTTTTCATTCTTGCAAAAAACAACCTGCAACATTTTTTTCCTTCCTCCCAGAAGGGAACGAAAGGAAATTAAGAGAGAGGCTACCATAGTCAGAGTTTTGTCAAAGTTACTACCGCATAGAGAACTGGCACACGCACTCACGCAAAAAGCTACGCATTGTGTGAGAGCACACCCAAAATATTATATCTAATCATTGGATATGCTTTTATGTATGGGAACATAACAAGGTGGAAATATTCAGTGAACGACATTCCTCCAATTCTTTCCTATCTAAACCACACATTTCTTTACACAAAATTATATTGCATAGTTGGATTCCCTTCAAGTGTGCCAAGCGATTCAGTCCGATATCAAATGACGTAACAAGCTGAGCGTTTTTTTAACGGAGCAAAAAATATCTACATTGATTTCTTATAGTCGTTTGAAGACATACATTGGGAAGAATGGTGCGGGGGAGGTGAAAGAACTTTTCAACGAACCGTTCACTAATTCCGGTAGTGAAAGTGGAACAAGAGTTGCAGGGAAATATGATAGAATGATAGGAAAATCATGCGGATACTCAAGGGNAAGGGGCAAACTGGGAATCGGGACTATTTTTTTGCGAGAGCACAATGGAGAAGCATTAAACGATGGAGTATGAAAACATATTCCTGTCACGAAGACATATAAAGAAAAGAAAGATAAAGGTGGAAAGAGTGAATAATGATGTATTATGCGTATAAACTACTTCCGTCAATTTTTTACAAGAAAAAAACTGTTTACGTTATGGCGTGGTAAATGGCAATAAAAAAAACTGGGCAGGGATGGGAATAAGGAGAAAAAAGGCTTGAATGAATTAGAATTTCTGATGGTTTCGGATGAATGGATGAAGAAGTCGTTGAAAGAAAAAAGAGACAACAGAATCAAATCAATCAAAGAGGTTCTTTATGGGTGATTTCGAGCTGTTGATGGGTGAGAGGATTGGAATAACAAAAACTAAATATTATTCATGGGAATGCACAGCTCTACATTTACCGGTTGTCCTCATTCTATCAAAAAGAAATGTTTTTGAAGGAAATGTGACACTCAAAGTTTTTTTTTCTATTGACGTCAATTCAGAAAAGTTTGGGTTTGTTTTGCTGTACAAACCGTGTAATTGTATGACTGGTGTGGTTTTTATTTACCTGTGATGTTTGAAACTGCGGGACACTTGCTGCCCAACAGGGCTCTTGGAAGTTAGAAGTGGACTCAAACGTTCAATGCCCCCTTTGTTTTTAGTGATGGTTCTAGAGTAATTTGATGGATTGGTCCTTAAATGTATCACTTGAATTGTATGGACAAATACATTAAACAACTGGAAACGCGACTTAAGCTCTTTAAATAATAACTAAAATTATAACAATTTATTTTTTTGATCTCATTCACATCTCTTCATTGTAGACGATGAGATAGATAAACTTTTTTTAGATACATATGTAAATATCGATAATTTTGCTATTTTTGTGAGGTAATTTGTGTTAAAACTATATAATAACGGACGTTTTAGTGCAAATATATAAAATCATTGATTCTCTTGTAACAATGCGATAATGTAATGTTGAAAGAGTTAAAATCACTTCATAATATGGCATTTACGGATTTACAATACTTCATTGTAAGTGAAAGGAACACATCGATAATTATAAACAATGGCCACCTAGTTCTGATCTCGCAATACGCGAGCAGGAGAGGATACATTTGAATTGTCTTCTTTTCCGGACAAAGGGCTTCGTTTCTTCAACAAATGTTGGCCAAACTGAAATTCCCAATAGAAAACTAGTTAAAATTCGGCGTGAATATGAGGAATAATATCGAAAACGCGTTGATGGTGTTCTTACCGGACTATGATTATCTTTTGGCTTAGAGTTTCCAAAAGATCGTCGGCGAGGTGAAAAGTTGGCCGGAAACAAAACTCGTTTCTGTTGGAGCTGGACTATCGTCGAAAGAGTCGTCTGAATAGTCGCCGTTTTCTTTGTCAGTGTCAGTCTCACATAGAGGTGAGTGCATGCTTTCATAACGCTTACGCAATACAAAGGCCAATTGATTTCCCATGTCAAGAGGGATTTCTTTTGTAGATAGCTTCATTTGCGGTTTCAAGGGAGTTCCACCGGGGGACCTACGTCACAACAAATACAAAATTCATTCTCACGTACAATTTTCTCGTTAGTGTTTCATGGAACCATGGAAGAGGGCCAGAGTTAATTTATGACGTACCGTTCAATGCGGCGTAGCTTTGCATTTGGCAGTTCTTTCAAAACGTCAGTCAAAGAAAGTTGAGGCTTCTTCTCGATAAGCTTATCCTGATTGCCTTTTTTGTTTATAACCAACTTGTTTCCTAATGGCATTGCAGGCATTGGCGGTGGTGGCGGCGGCGGAAGTGGTGGTGGTGGGGGACAGCGTGTCGGTGCCGGAGGCGCAACTGGAAGACTTGGTATAACTGATGATTGAAGAGTTACCGGGACAGCTCCATCTATTTGATCTACAGGAGGTGCAGGAACAGCTCCACTAGCAACTTGGGCGTATGTAACAAGAGGCTGTTGTGCGGCCATTTGAGTTTGCATAGTTTGATTCAAATGATTTATTTGAAGCATTAGCCCTGCGACCATCTTCTTTAGTTCCAAAATGTCCTCCTTATCTTCAAATACTTGACTTGGATGAGAACTCAGTATTTGGGACGCATTGAACTGAAGCGACTCCATGTTCTGTTTCGGAGTTGAGCATCTAGCAAAACTCGCATCCCTGCAGGGAACAGGAAAACAAACAAGAATTAAAGCAACTCTGACATACATAGTACATTACAACCGTGGTTCCTCCAATTAATCACGATAGTACTTACGTTGTAGCATTCATAATTGTAGGATTATACAGTCCATTTAACTTCCGCTGCTCACTGGTCCACCCTTCTGGAGTACTTGAAGCATTATCAGCATCACTCTCGTCTTCATCTCCACTCACACTACTGATCACATCGGAGTTAATTTCAAAGGCGAACAATCCATCACCAACATCATTTTCTGAGGGCAAATCCGGCTGCTTCGACTGGTTGGCCAAATCAGCTCGTAAATTCAGCTCAGGTCCCCACATTTTGGTTGTGTCCATTTGAGCCCAGTTTGGTATATAAATACGACATGGTGGAGTGAACATAGCATTGGGTAAAATTGAGCCAATCACACGGATAACACTTCCACTCTTGCGTCGGCGATTTAGAACTTCAAGTCTTTTGGTAATAGAAGTCTGTCCTAGACTGGTTTTCAGCAAAATCACGTTGGTCTTCATCTGGCCCCACTTCCAATCACACGGATAACACTTCCACTCTTGCGTCGGCGATTTAGAACTTCAAGTCTTTTGGTAATAGAAGTCTGTCCTAGACTGGTTTTCAGCAAAATCACGTTGGTCTTCAACTGGCCCCACTGCAAAATATGTGAAAACAAGCCTCATTTAGCAACAATTCCTAAACTCGTAAACAAATGCTAGAAAGTCACAAGGTTGCGTAATTCAACTTAAATTACCTTTTCTACTAAGAAACTTCCTATGTTTGGAGCTACCATAAGGAACACGCCTAATCCTCCGACAATTACTAACTCTGCAAACGCTGGCAGTCGTACAGCTTCAGATTGTAACTGCATTTCCATGTTTCTTATGTCCCCAACTGAGGGCGACGGTGTGTGCCTATTGATGCCTCCCCTTGAACGGTCCATGCTTCCCATTGGATTATTTCAATTAACTATCACAGTTATAAAATTGAATGATTTTTTAAATCACTCCCAAATCGTTGGACGGTTTGAACGTGGACAACCCGTTTACACAAACCACTGTTTCATTCCTTTAGCACGGCCTGATCTTTCAATAATTAAACAGGGTCCCCCGGGTTGAAAAACAAAATGCTCGTTAAGCCTGATCTAACATTATTGCAAAATTAACTGCTTTTGCTTACAAAAAGATAAGAAAAAACAACTAACGACTGACTTCTCTGAAGAAATCTCTGCAAGTCTGCAACAACAACATCTACAGAAAACTCAAACTTATCGTCCCTCACCTTTTTACTTTTTTTCATTGACCAGTCCAAGCGCACTATTCCTACTAGGCTCCGCCTTTCTTAGAATTAACAACAAACCAGGATGATTTGCGGGAGCAGAAAAATAGTCAACCGTTGTTTTTTCACACTGACTGACACACATCTGTCCATGAGGAAGTGGATATTTTCATGGTGTGGTGGTGTGTTCCAGTTTTTCTTTCATTCTGTGTTCCAAACAAAGGCAAACTGGAAAGAATTGGTGTTCTCGTAAAACTCCCACGCGAAATTTTGCTGTGATTAACGATAGTTAAACTCCAGTATAGTTAAGTACTAAAATTATACTATCCTGATTGATAATGGAGGCTGGAAGGCAAGCCGATGTTGAGGTCACATGTCAAGAGAACAAGGAAAAAGTTGAAGTTGAAGCTTCCAAAATTGGGGAAACCGGCATAGCTGGACTGGTGGATAATAAGCTCCAAACAATTTCACAGTATTTAGCATTAGTAGAGAAGAAAAACACTCATGGAACACTCCTTAAGGTGATTAAACCTAAATATTTTTGAACGTATTCACGGCATGACGTCAGTTAACTCAACAGAAAACCATTTTAAAATATTTCGTGGTTATTTACCCATTTGCAGGACTCAACGATTACAGGTTTTCTTGTCCTGTTTTTGGGCGATGATGAACCTAAAGTAGTCCAAGGAAGCTTCCAAGTCATCAAGTCCCTGGCTAAGCACGAAGAGAATCTGACTCTTTTGAAGAATGTTGACTACCTGATGGATGCTTTGAAATGCGTTGTGAAGTTAGTTGGCTAATGCTAGTTTTTTAAATCTTAGATGTGGCCCTGATAAGATCATTTGTATAATGAGATTAAAATCATACATATTTGTTTCAGAAACACTGATATAGAAGAGAGTGTGAGGATGGACGCAAAGAAGATAATTTCTATGTTGAAAGCAACCCCGAAAAAGGCCCCACTCCAAGAGTTATCAGATTCCATGAGAAATATAACCATTTCTTCTTCAACCGTGGATGGCCCAGGGCAGCGTCCCGGAGAAATAAAGAAACCTGACCTGAACGCATCGATGTCGACGTTAAAACGAAAGCACAAAGGAGTCGAAACCGTATTGTTCCTTGAAAACGAGTCACTCCTTGCTGAGGTATGTTGTCAACGTTGTTCATTCATGGACCAACTTAATCGCATAGACACAACACGTAACACGTAACCCTTGCCGATTTGGATTTTCCATTCTTTTTCAGAAATCAGCACGGCAAGGGATTACTCAGTGCTTAATCAGCATAAGAGGATTCATTTCAGTCACCTATGACACTAAAAAGAATCAATGTATTATCAGAGGAAAACGGACAATCCCTCCAGAACAGTTTGGCCGTTCTATCGCTTCACTACTCAACACCAATGTGTACTTGGTTCGCCGAAACGATAACAAAGAAGAGGTAAAATATAGCAATAAATTCCCAAACCCATTTTATAATCCCTATTATTACGTGGAAATTGATTTGCTTCTAGTCTAAAACTTTAATTGCTGGGGATGGTCCAATTGGCCAAGAAAATCTTATGTTACCGGCTTATCCCGAGGAGCAAGAAAATGAAGAGATTGATACAAGCACGGCAATCGCAAGCAAAGACCAGCTTCCAAAAGAAGACGCAGGTTTGCTCAAAACTGCGAAAGACTTTTTTAAACGATCATTTTACTGGTAGAATTAGGGTAGAATTGTGGTTCCTGTTATACTATTTAGACAGGTTTAAGTATTCATTGTTGTTTTAAAATGTGGATTCAGTAGTCTGTTGAATTAACCGATTGTAGCCAATTTAAGGGATTTGTAAGGTTCACTTAACCAGAACTGATTTTAATTTAGGGGTCGATCGTTTGTATAGATGGCCTCGACTCGCACTTGTTTTTTGCATTTTTAATTAATTATCAAGCTATTTATATGATGATGAAAAAATAAATTCCACTCGGGGTTTGGATCTGAACCCTTCAACCATGTTTCAGTTTGCGCTTAATATTTAATCAGATAATTTAAAATATTCACGATACAAGCTGTAATTCTCATTTTTCAACACTAAAAATGTATTTGTTGATGGATAAATTATTCTCGATTTTTAGAATTTCAAAGGGTTCAAATACGGAAAAATTACGACTTTTTCAGCTATAGCACCACTTACATATATTAACTATGAAAAAATTGACATGAATACGTAGCACTGTTCTTTGATTCTTAAGATTTTGCGATGATTAATTTATATTATTTATAATAGAGCATTAAAATCACTGCTTAAAGTTAGCAGGGCATAGACACTTGGAATACTAACAAAACTTGATTTGTCCTAAGTAACTACACAGAAACATGTGGTGAACGTTTGGCTGAAGGAACTTAGGAGGAAAAGAATGTACGAAAAAATAAAAATCTTTTTTAAACTCTCCCCTGTCCCTTTATCAGTTGATGCTGGAATGGCTATAAACACTAAATTACTGTCCTTGCACACATTTGTTATGCCATTACCATATCCGGCCACATTACTTTAGATCCGATTTGATTTACAAAAGAAAATTGAGTACGTACGACACGCGATTGTAAAAAGTAAGCTTTTAAAATTGCCGATCCAACAAAGTAATATCTTTGTTCCAAACAGTTAACCTGTTACTTTATTTAGACTTGTCACCCCAATCGTCCCATGCCCAATCATCGGAAGCTTTTCTTGGTGACGTTTTCCCAGCAACACTGGACGCATTGGCTCGTGGAGTAGCTCCACCTTTAGAGTCGCTAGATTGGTAGCCATTGGAGCCCCAATCGGCACCCCAGTCTTCTCCCCAGTTATCTGGCGATCTAGATAAATCAATACAAGTCCGTAATTAGTAACTTTATCACTTCCAGTGAGTAAATGTAGACGTATGACAAACAGCAAATAGACTGGACTGGACTTACTTAGTATCACGGTTTCCTGAAAGCGAACTACGTTCTGTCGGACTCTCTGGAATTGGTTCATGACTATAATAAGAATTTGAATTGCTCAGGCTATTGTTAGACATGGACTGCACTATACTGGAAAGCCCATCTTTGAGTCCCTTCCTGTTGATTTCCGCTACCTACGAACGTTCATTCAAAACGAAAATTATTCGTTAAATTCTCACACTTTACTAAATAAAATAAAATCGATACATTTGAAGTAAACATTCAATCAGCAAGTAAGGGTTTTTATCACTCTGAATCAACCAATGTAGGTACAAACATCATTTTGAAATGATACGTTAAGTTTTGAAAGAAAGCATCCAATTAGACGAAATTTTCGTACCTTTTCGGCCATAGATCCTTGCAACTCGGCAGCCTTTTGGGAGGCTATCCCTCCGAATTTCCACGCGTTTTCACTAGCAGTCGATGCTATTTTATTGGCCGCAAGGGAAAACATACTCCAGCCCTTGGTTAAAGACGACACAGCTGTATCGAGGACTTCATTTGATTGTGATCTTGGCGGAGGGTCCATCGTATATCCAAATCCTTGATAACGCCCGCCCTCAGCTGGGCTCAAGTGTTCTGGCCGGCTGGCGTTTTCAAACTTCTTTTTGTCGGAAAATGACATATTTGCTGAACCTCCACCTTGGTAACCCCCTCCACCCCCGGAATAGTAATCAACGGTATCACCTCCGTTTTGATATCCACTTCCCCCTCCACCACCACTAGAATAAGACCCGTTTCCATTCCCATTCTTTGGGAACTGAGGGGATGAAAGGCTTTTGGGAAAGTCTTGCGAGGACGATCCATTAGAAGATGTGGTTCTGGCACTGGAGCTAGAATTGCTTGATTTTTTTGCACTGCTTCGACTTCCTTTAACAGTTTTCTTTGCACTAGATTCGTCCCAGGAACCTCCTTGTGCCTCTGTCGATATCTTATCACGATACAATGCAGCCCCACCTGTGTTGTACTTTTGTTGAATTCCCATGTTATCATCGTAATCAGGCTGGCTTTCCAGGAAATCCTTGGCTTTTCGGTTTCCACCAGCTTTCATCTTTTCCAGTTCTATATCTTTCCACTTGTCCATTGTTACAGATCTGCAAATTGCAACAAAACGCCCCAATTAGTAAACCACAACATCTTCAAAATCTTAAATCGCTAATACACCACTCCATATTATATTTCTTAAGTTCCTCACCTTACAAAACTTAGATGGACACCAAGTCCACGGTGCTTTCCACTGCATTCCAGACATATCCAGATTCCATAGGTTACACTCACCCATTGCGGATTATGTGCTCCACATTCAAAACATTTCTACAATTACAAAAACACAAAGAGAACAATTAATATTTTATCATCTCTGACGCAACTTTTATTTCCTTTATCCATTAATCAGCTGTAATTACTTACATTATTGTCGTCTTTATGTCTCAGCTCCTGCAGCACCCGTCGTGTCCTTGGACTAGCCATTGCACCTCTTTCCTATTTTGTTGTTCCCGCAGTAATGTTTACAAAAAACTTCCCAAGTTCCCGACACCCACCTCCTCCTCAAATTTCTCTTTTGTTTGTTTTTTCCACTCCTCAAAAACTTTAATGCATCTGCTTGGAGACAAAACTTCACTTCCTGCTTCTTCTCGACTCCCCCAAAATAATCCTACTTTTTTTACTCCAAAATCCTGGTGAACTATGGACTAACTAAAATAAAACCAGAAAATCATAAAAAGTCTCATTGAGAGAAAAAAAGTATGTCACACAATCACCAACTTTTTTACAACTACATTCTGAACAGCAGCGATACTATCAAAAAATGAAAGGGTTAAAATGGCAACGAACCACCAAAAAACATGTCATTCACTCTCTACAAATCTTTTTCATGTTAAAAGATAACTTTCATCTCGTCTTGTAAAAAATGCAAGTAAAAATTTACTTTTATACGCACTCACATTACTGCTGTAACAAAACTGCTTTAGTACTGGCTAGATTGCAAAAAACCTGCTTATTTTTTCAAATCTTGCAGTCTGTTACGCACAAATATTTTTAGTATTTTTTTTTTGTTTCTAAAATACTCAACAATGAAATATGTGTAGTTTTCTTACGAGTATTGTAACGTGAATGTACGCCCATTTAAAAGATTTTTATTGGAGACTTCCTCGTCTTACTGCTGCACATTAAATGAAACAAGCTCAAACCTTACCTTATGGATTGGCTAACACCTGCGTATGCAAAAAGAAGATAATTTGGAGCGATAATGTATTACAGGTATAAATAGACAACAGTTATAATGTGTTCTTTTACTGTTACATGTTACAGTATATAGCATGAAAAGAGGACTGACAAGGAAGGTATAGACTGTAATATGGGTTTGTGTAGTCTCTATGTTTGTAGTACCTTGACTAATGCTCAGTTTTTGTGTAAGACTTGTTTGCAATATGCAATGCTCTTGAAAAATGGCACAATATTAGCCTTGTAAGTGTATCCTCGTCATATTTTCGAAAATGTCAAATAGAGAAAGGTAAATTCTGAAAAAATGATGAATTTGCGAAATCTTCTAAAAATATGTGCAGTAAGTAAGTAGTAAAAATATGTAAGTTTAGTTAGAAATGCAGAGTTATTTTGCTGTTGTGCATAAAACGAGAATCATTAAGTAGACAGATTAACTGATAGATTGAGGAACAACGTGTTGATTGCGTATAAATCTTGATAGGGCAAGCTACTTTTCATTTGGAATAAAACAATTGATGAGTTTGGTAGGAAATGAGAAGACAATAGATGTGGTTTTGACTACTGGAGTAGTGAATGTAGTTGTAAGACTTTTTTGTTTGGTGGGGCTTTGTGGAGTAGTGGTATAGCTGGTTTTTTTGGGATGTTGCACGTAAACAGTAGGCATCTTCAATGACGGAAGCAAAAACACTGACGTGGAGCTTTTAATCCAGATTCTGATGAAAAAGAGGAGCTCCTCGGCTGAAACTTGTATGCAAGCCACGAAAGGGAAAAAATGAATGAATGGTGTATATTGTCGCTGCGGTGCATTGAATGAGCTCCAACGAGTAATGCAATTACGTTGCCTGGATAATGACTTCAGCTTCCGTTAACTTTTCTGTAAAACTGGAACTCTTTAGTGCAGTTAGCTAAACGTCTACATTTCAATAGATTTTTATGATTCATGGTCATGGTTGATTTAAACAGCAAGTTGTTTAAGCACAATAAATCATTTTTCTTTTATTTGCACTAGAGTTTCTACAAATTCCCCCAGAAAATTACTCGGGATTACTACACTGCATGATAAAATGATGTATTTTAGATAATGCTGAGCTAGTTGATTAGCTATCTACTATGAGAATCAACGTGGTAATCCAATCCACATTGTGTATTGTCTATTACAGCATGTTTCAACGAGTTTTTATATTCTAGTTAACAAGCTACTTGATAACTCTAACTAAGTTTATGAGAAGTACTATCGTTGTGTCGTTGCAACAAACCGTTACCGATCGCTTCACCTTGACTTGACGCAATCTTGCTGCATGTACAGTTGTTTTTATCTAAACCACTGAAATTTCTACTTGTATCTACGATTATGGCCAATTCATACATTTAATTTATTCTATTGAGAACGTTTAACAAAAAGTCATCTCAAAACGCAGATGGTTTAATCATAAAATGTATTTTCTACGTTGATCATAACAGTTGCTAAACTCA
>JAAXOA010001927.1:0-14457 GCA_036561885.1 Salina celebensis | reverse complement strand
TCTGATCCTGACGTGTTAACAGACATAATGCCACAGGCTGTTGGATGTGTTAATGTTGGGTTATAATTTCATAATGTTGATTTCATTCATGTTATAACAAATAGAGAACAAGCAATTTGAACAAAAGTGCACAGTACTTAAGTGAAGTTAGTATATTAACTTTTACACATCTTTTAAGAACGTGATTAAGAATTTGTGTACCTGCCTATACTGTTAATGAACGCTCACCATTCATTCTAGTTTGTTCAGGAGGACCTTTTTTTATAAATACTCAAAAGACAATTGTCAAATTGAAATGAATGACTTTATGAATGAATCAGTAGTATCAAAATTACACCTCTGTTGGTCTTCATCACTTTCAACAGTAATAGACTAGTAAGTTGGTATCATAACAAATTTTTGTATGTAACTTTATAAAGTTCGGAGTTCTGCGATATTTGCCGCTTCATAGACTTCATAAAACGTATACCTAAAACTTCTTCTTTTCTTGTTTATGAACCAACGATACTAACTTATCAAAAAAGTACATCAATAATCGGGAAAAATCATTATTTCATTGTTTCTTAACGATTTTCTGTTTGGTTGGCACCTGGAATCTTTTTCATTGATTCGTATGTATTGGTTTGAGTTTAAAAGAAACTTATCAAAAAGAAAATACATTTTAGGAACGAATTTAAACTTTAAAACCCGTCGGAAATAGTATATTGGTGTATTTCGTCTCACACACGTGGAACGTGAGTTTGTGCTTGAAAATTTCGAAATATTCAATACAAAAAAACAAGTAGATGCCTTAGAGGTTACATATACAAACGGATATTAGTGTAACAAAACTTTTTTTGAGGTTAGGGAAGGATTTTCCAGCAGAGGCTGTTATAGATAGGAGGATCATATCAGCATTTATGTCTGCTACCAGTAATTACTTTAAAAAAATCAAACCTAAGACTTACCAATACTTACGACATGCGACATAGATAGCAAATAATATTTTGATACAATACTTATCTACTTGTAATATAACTTGTATTATCACATGAGTCAACATGCTAAAAATTGATACAGGTAAAAGTTACCATCTACTCAATAGGCAGTGGTAAATTGATTATAATATAATTATATTTCATAGACTTAAGTAAGTTGTTGAAGAAACTAATGTAACTAAAACCACCCTAGAAGGTATGGGATAAAAAATAAATTCTCTCCAATATGGCGTCTTTAATAGATACCTAGATTTCTGGAATAAATATGGGTAGTCATCACACTGCTCTGCGAAAATACATGCTTACTCTGAACTGCTCAAAGAAAACGGTGTTTAACGGGGGAAAGTGTTACAATGATTATGTGCCACGTAAACGATTCACCTTGTTTACTAGAGTATCCGGCTTTAGCAGAACTATCATCTACTAAAATTAAGACGCTCCAGTGTATTTTAAAATAAATTTGGCATGTAAATGTTCATAGAAACGTCATCTTCCTAGTCATCTCCCATTAAACGCAGTTGTCAAACTAGTAATAATACAAACCAGAAACAATCTCCAGTATGAGGTTTACATAGCTTTTTTTTGGGGTTCTTTTCAGCGTTTGCAAATAATATTGTCGATGCAAAACAGTTTCCTACCTACCACCATTGGTATTAATAGTTTTAGAAATTGCTTTTGTACGTCATTTCTACGAGATTTTTTGATTCTCCACCCTTGGTGACCAAATGTACAAGAGAAAGAAACTCACTTGATTAGGGAAAAAGTATAACCAAAATTGTCAGTAGAGAAGGAGGGATGGCTGATTGTTTCAGTATTCTTCTACACATGAGTCGATCTCTTGTGTCTGATGAGAATGTCAGTGTCAACAATTTCGATTTTTTGTTTTGGTAACTCTTACATATATTTTCCATACACTTTGTTAAAAATTAGATCCCTGAGATTAGAACAGCCTCATTGAATAAACGATCCAGCAATTTTATGTCAACTTAAAAACCGACTCGAGGGCACCACCGCGCACTTGTATGCAAAAGTGTACTTTAGTATGATGGGAAGCAAAGCCTTTCATCATCTTCAAAATAGATTCCAGTCTAATACGCAATTTTAGTTTTCACAAAGAGAAACAAATCAGTTACTAATTGACCACAACAGCGCCATCAAACACATACATGGTTTTGTGCAAATCATTTTTCCTTTACAAGGAACAAAGTCGGATGAATGATATCGGTATGTACAACCATCAAAGGCTTCCACACAATAGACGATCGATCAGTAATTAAATATATTTTCCTTGCCTTGTTGCGTTTAAAGCAAAATATAACAATTTTCAATGATTGATGCAGAGCCAAGTAGTATGTAATCCACATTTCTCATGTGCGTGGAAGGCGAACTACAAAAAAGATAATTTGTACTTGCATTAATGATAATAATCGGAACAAAGAGTTTTGCTGATTTTTCACAATAATAACACTGAATATATTTTTTTTCTGGTATCGTTGGTAAACAAATTTGGATAGTTACTTTCTAATATTGTAAGTACTTGGCTTGGCAGGAGGAAAATATTGCAATTAACATATAGTGTAAATCATTGAAAACGCTCGTCAAGGGCTTGCAATTAATGTTATCGTTAAAAAATTATACACCAATACAAAATTTTATGATTACACGTCTTCATCTAGACTGCGAAACGGCTGACTTATGGTTGGAAACATAACTTTCATATAGTTTCTCAAATAACCAGAGGGAATACTTCAGCACAATAATGTGATGTGAATAACCGTTAGAGTATGATTTAACGGAAGAAAAATCAATATGGGGAAATGGAAGTGTTTGTATTCAATAATCACAAGTAAAGATTCGTTGCCCGACAGCGAACGCGTTTAGAGCTGATTAAAGAGCAATATACAAACTCTGCATTTCGTTTGGGATCATTGTAATCAAACAATCATGAAACATTGTGACACAGCCATTTTATGTAGTTTGATGAACTATTGCAATAACCAGTATATCATAGAAACAATGGTGGTAGTTGAAGTAATAGCTATATTACCTCGTCTAAAACTGTATACACTATACGATTATTTTTTGCAATTAATTCGGTAAACAAAACAGCGGGAGAGACTATTGAAAGTGTAAGGAAAAGTTCTAGATTTAATATTTTGTGTATGACTCATTCAATGGTATTTTTCCTTGTTGAAGTGTCTAAATTTTTTTTGAAACACTGATTGCAGTTAAATTCAAAAGTGTTTTTTAAAAATTTTGTTGATGGTTGCGGCGATGGTGATGACCTACTCCTTGGTCAGCTTCAATAGCATGGACTTTTGTATAAAAAAAATGTATCGGTTTTTGTTTTCATTTAACACTTGAAGCCGTTTTTTTCCTGTCTGTTGTTGAAAATTGTATTTTTTTTCGCGGTATGAGTTAATTGTGATCTTTTTTGTCGACTTTTTGCTGCTGCTTTTGATTCCTGTTTTCCCTTCATTTGGAGCAAAATCGAGACGTATAGAAATAGTACTAGAATAACTGACAACAATTTTGTGTATTACTCTGTAGTGTAGTTACTAGCAACATTATATAGTTTTGGTAATCTTGTACAAGTATCGAGTCAATGCAGTAATATAAACGGTCTCCCTAGTTATTTATCAACAGTAACTAACCGAGACAGCATGAACAACAGTAGTAAGAACAGTATCGCTTTAAACTTGCCATAAGTAGTAGGATGTTGTAGTGTACTTAGATCAAACGGTAACTATTTAAGTATTTTGTAATTATCAATGTAATTAACACTAGTAATAATTATTTCAATAATAATAAGTATAGTATCAGTTGAAGTTGAATCATCATTTCCTCGTCTAGGTGTTGACGTTGTAGTTTTTGTAGTAGTAATAATAATTGTAAGAATTATAATAGTTATGGTAGCAGTAGAAGTAATAGTAGTAAAAGTCCAAGTACTCAGGAAGATATCGCTCTCTGAAAAAATTAAAGAAAATTAGTTAATTCCATTCCAAGATTTCAGTTGATTTTATAGAGCTACATAAATACTGAAACATCAAAACTGTTTTCTTGAATTATTAAATCGTTTTTTGTTTTGTTTCTGGCATTCTCATCCCATCCCTATTCATTCTGTAAATTACAGGAATCCTGTCTTTCACGGACAGCACGATAAAAAAAATCCATGTTTCAATTTAATCATGCATGATATGTTACAGGTGTATACAAGCTATACCTGAGTTTGGTGTATTTTTTTCAGTGTACACCTAACTACGCAACATGTTCAATGAACGAAAAGTAACCCTGCAAGATTAGAGGTGGTGTAAAACACATACCTGTGTGAATGTGTATGGTTGTGACTTGTGTGTACAGTCACCAACGGCTTTCAGTGGTAACCTTGTCAAGGAAGAACGTAAGAAGATGAAAAGTGAAAGTTTGAGAATAGTACAATGTTTCACATAGAAGGCAGAAACGGAGAAAGTATCAAAGCTAGGTATTTATATAGCTATACAAACCTGTCATTTGGATCGTAAATGAAGGGTATTTATGTGTACTAGTTTTATTAAGCTGTAAGCGGGACTCCTTGATAGTGTAAAATTCTGCTTTCTGTCCGTCCACGCGATATCACTAGAGCTATGAGTTCATGTAGGGGATTTGCTTATTATTCGCTTTATCAACCTAAAAATTAGGGCGTTTAGAACCCATATCGAATTTCGTCACCTTCGTTAACTATTTGCACAATCAATATTATTTATATTTTAACTGCATCGATAGAAATAGAACTATTTGAGGTGACTAAGGAAACTCATTGTATCTGATTTCGTAACCGTCGTAAATCAACCATGAGATTAAAGTGAATTGTAATGCATAGGAGCTAATAGATCGAAAAATAGATCCTCAATTATAAAATGTGTTAAAATTTTAAAATAAAAAGCATCCTTGTGTTAAATAGTCAAACTGTACTCGGCTATTGCTTTCGCTCCTTGATCCAAGACAGTCCTTTAGTGTAAGACAATGAATGTCATTTGTCATATAAAATGACAGGGTGTTACTAGACCATGAACTGTTTTCAAGAATTGAAAAAAACTTGGCATCCGGACGCAGCATTGGGCAGGTCAAGAAGGCATGCATACATATGTAAAGAGCCGGAGAAAAGTCAAGAATGCTAATTGAAGTACGTTTCATACAAATAGCGTTTGGAAATAAGCAATGCAATCGATAAAAGTTGGTAGGAAATTATAAGGTTGTTGTAGGAGTTAGTTAACAAGTAATCATGTATTTAAAAGGATTTCTAGGAAGGAAGGATCAATCTTGAATAATTACTGAATGAGTGTGATAACCTTGTATATTTACATGGAATGAAAAATTTTGTTGAGCGGCGTGAGCAAATGTTCTTTGCATTTCATCAAAGAGACGACTGAACAGTGCCTTGGCCCGTTTTACATGGGAAAACAACACAAGAAGAAAATAGTTTGCCCAGTCATTTGGCTAAGCCAAGCTGTACCTACATTTGCTGAAAAAGTAGAAAAGTCTCATTTTCGTCGGAAAATGATAATAGAATTGGATTGAAGTGGGGAAAAGGGTTTCTCAGCATTTTTTCTTTTTCTTTACGCACGTACTTGCCTCCATCAAATTTACCATTGTTCATGTATGAGAGTGGTACTATTTCTATTTGAAATTTGGTTTTTCCTTTCACTCTTGGTAAACACTTGGTAGCTATTTTTTGCCTCAGCAGCTCGATCAATATCAATGCAGCGTTTTCTCCGTGGTCTATGCACCAAAACCTCGGAGTCAATTTGAGTACCTCCGTCTACAACAACGTCGTCAGAGAAACAGAAAAGCAGGCATGTGTTTGTTGTGTGCTCTTATCCTTTTTTATGTTTTTCTCAATGTATCCGTCTGTACTATACCGTAATAATCTTACACCAACAGTTCTACCATGCTTTCTCCAAACGGGAACTTTCCCCACGCATCTACATCGGTTGTGATTGTGAAAAGTAATACTTTTACTACTAGTTCAACCACTTCTTGCGCTTTCATATTGTTACCAACTTTCAGGCAACATTGGAAGGAGCAAGTGATATTTGGGCTACGCTGGAAAATACATATGCCTACCCTGCTCAAACGAGTGACTCCTTCCACCGTTCAAATACGACTTTTCTATGTTTCTTCCTTTTTGGAGGGTAAAAATTATATACTTTAAGATAGCCACCGGTTATAAAAACATACACCCGTTTAAGTATGTTTTTACATTGTATATCTGTATATATAACTCATTGTTAATGGAAATTCAGCGTTCTAGGAGGGGTGGATACTGACTACTGAAGCACCACAGACCAAGATCTAACTCACACAAATACAAGTATGACATGATAGTAAGTTACTTTTGGTAAACATAGTGCGAAAAAATGAATGAATATATCGCTGAGTCTCTTGTCACAGACCGGTCTATAATGGCAAGTCGCTGGCTACAAATAGAAGACAGTTGTTTCTAAAGCAGGCTTCACTGAGAAATATCCATAGTGAACAACGGATAGGTTTGACCCTGGGCGAAAAACTGAAATAGTGATAGGATATAATGGGAGGTTTTATCGGTTGATATGTATATCCGTACAAACAGTATGGGTGGTGTTGGAGGCCCCTAGGGTCCTGGGGACTACCCCTTTATATTTAAATATGGCAGAACTTGTATTGGGTTTCTTATTGCTAAGGGTGGTATGTCGGTAAGAAAGAAAGAAAGAAAGAAGTTTAAATGAGATGGAACTTTATTTGGCAGTCAGCACCATTGCATCAGGGATGAAATTTGCGGGAAAATAAAAAATAATAAATGTGGTACTCACTAACATTCTTAATTGTACTTTTCTACCGGTTCTCATATTTTTTCCACATTAATAAGCATTGAAACACACGGACTGGCCATAGAAAATTGTTTTGACTTTTGATCATAACTGAGACTAAATGATTTAAAAAACACTGTTCATTACAATCTCAGCAGTGAAGGCGTTTGCAAGACAGAAATCATTCATGACTTCATGCATCCTTCTACTTTAATTAATTTGGGGAAAGTTATTTTTTATTCTAGATGCGAAATACTTCCATTAAACTTTTCTCCTCTCCAAATGCGGTTTCCTAAAAGTTTTGAATGTTATGACTTGGTAATAGTGTAATACAGTTTGTCAAAGAGTTTAGCTGGAGAAAGCCCTTTAGAGTTTATATAAGGTGAAAATGGCGGAGGACCAAGATAAAAGTGAAGATTAGGCGCGATGACTTGTCACTTTAGGCGAAAGTGTGAAAAGTATGCTAAGTAATATGGACTACTCTTGGTTTTCGTTAAGCATGTTAGTAAAAAGTTTCACCTGTAATGTGGCTGAATACTTAAACGACTTTCACCCAAGTAATATCATTTTCTCGATGCTGATCATCTTGAGGTAAAAACGACCGCTATGAATAAAGTATGAGACATAAATTTTGGTGACAGAATAGCAAGGTAAAATGTCCCTTGCGGAAATAATTTATCAAATGGTTCTCTACCAATGCGATGACTCATCTAAATGTCTTGGGAATTTAGCAATGTTCCAAACTAACAACCAGTAAGGAACGTCACTGTAATTTGAATAGAATAGAAAAACGAGCATGTCTTTTATATGACAGTAGTGAAAACGATGGATACTTTTTTTGCGGGTCGTGGAGGAAATAAAATGATACCCCGTCTCTAGCTACACACCACATACTGCATAGACAAGAACTTTCTCCGGAGAAACACACGTTACTTGTATTACTTTGTATTCCCTTTCTCGACCCTAATACCGGCTTAAAAGGTTGGGTGTATTGGGACATACTAAAATTCCAATTTAGTTTGTTTCAAGTGCTTTATTGACCTTTCATAAATGGCAGAGATAGTGGGATGAGAGTGAAAGAAACTAACCAGATCAAAATCGCAAAAAATAAAATTCCTGAGAAAATGTGGAGAATAGCTGTATTCCCTATTCTCACTAGAATTAAGTGGTATAAAAATGTTGAAACCAAAAAGTAGGCCTACCGTGTGGTCAAACGTCTGTTTCTATACGAGGCGTACAGCTATTTCTAGGCTTGGATGGGTTGGCATTCCCGAGCTTCTTCGTCAATTCTGCCTCGTTCAGCTCTATAATATCCGATGACGACTCGGAGATAGAGCCGGCGTCCGGATTCGAATACCCTGCGTTATCATCAGTATTAATAACAATATGAAAAAAATAGATTATTTGTGCAACCACAAGAGCATTTTTTCAAATGACGTGCTACACTGTAAATAACTCGATAGTTTTACTGCTCACCTAATGTGCCGGGTAGGTAGGGGCAGCTTGTGACATGATTGAAGTTCTGCGACTGCATCTCCTCCTGGTCTGTCTCACGATGGTAGAAATAATTGAAATTGGACACGATGACAGGCACAGGTAAAGCGATTGTCAAGACACCGGCTATGGCACACAATGAACCGACTATCTTACCCCACACACCCACCGGCCTGTATCCCAAAATCAGGTGCGACAGAAAAAAATATATATTAGACTTATAATCAACACACCCACTTCTCTCACATTATATGTCTTTGGTTCTGCAAAAACAGCATTGGACTTCCCATCATCACTATTAACATAAGAATAAGTTATCTAATAGAACAGCGATCTAAGAATACGTATGTCTTCTAAAGATCTAAAGCGGGCCTAGATCAAAATACATTAATAAATATTCATGGTCTACAAAGGGGCACTAGACATGTTAATAATTAAGTACTCGCTACTGAACGAAATAGATTAAAGTGCACTACGTGTACTAACACTCAATGCAAACTACATCATAAGCCGAAACATTATTCAACTAATTTCTAACAACTAAACAAAGTGAAAGGAAACTTAGTTAAGTGAGTTAAGTATGCTCCTCAAGTTGATAACGTGCTGAGAAATGTCAACCGGAGGCAGGTGTTAGAATTTAATTCAATTTCATATGTTAGTCAGAAAGTGGATGAGACGTTATCAAGTAAAGAAAAAGGGTCAAGAGTGCCGGTAGAAAGAGCTCGTCTTCCATCTGTAGTGTAAGAGAAGAATCTTTATGGCTATTTATGCCTAATAGAGTTATTCTGTGGGTTAGCTAATAAGAAAAAGAGAACAAACAAAATCAAGCCCTATAGTTTTATTATCAGTTAGCTGTGATTTAGTAGGACTGACAGTTTGTGGGAACTACCTGTTAAATGTACAAGCAGAAATAGAGCGTATATGTTAGAGCGAAAGTGACACCAAGTTAGTAAGTGAACATTTTTATTGACATACAGAGTGGCATTATAGTTAGCATTAAGTATAGCTGAAGTATGGTAAAGTAACTTGACCAACTAGGACTTTCTGTGGGTTCTCAATCTAGATTTAGATTAGTTTTAATTGAGAGATGCAGGCATCAAGTTGATGATGTTAATGTGGAAATGATGTAAAGGTAACCAAATTAGTAAGAAATGGTTTTCTTTGTTTTCAAAGGAGAACAAAGGGAGTGACGTAAAGTATATTATAGACATAAAATGTGAGTAGAACGATTTGATAAAACAAAAAATAGCTGACAAACTATGGAATATAAGAATGATATTATTTTTAAATTTTTGTTGGTCATACGTCATGTCACCGTAGCCCACTGTCGTCATGGTTACGACCGCCCACCAGAATGCATCGGGAATAGACTTGAAGTAAGAATGTTCAGTGCCAGCCTCTGCGAAGTAGACAGCACTTGAAAATAGAACCACACCTGGAAGAGAATATAGGAAAATAGCAGTGATATTTTTTTTGTTTTCTTGGTAGTGCGGTCATCAATTTTTCTTTAACATCCAGCATCCTCATGTACCCCAACTGCCGCCACATTCCGTTTAATTTGTATTCCATACTTTCGCTGTTGATTTTCTTTTTAAATTAACAAACTTTTCCGAGTTGTTTGCACATAAGTAGTTGACATTCTCAGCCTATTATATTATCAGTTTTGTGTTTACTTAAGTATACATACATAACGTGTTGTGACACCCTCAACACAATATGAAACATGAATGATATTTTTGCGAGGACTTCAACTCATAGTAATAATGACTGTTGCCTACTGCAATGATGACATTAGATCTAATTTCTATTCATTTCTTGTACAAAAGTTATCTCATTAACGAGAGTTTTTCGTTCAAATGAGAAATGCAGAAATAATGAAACTAAAAACTTTCCCTAGCTGTTCCTCTTTTGAATGACTTGAGGTGTGAAAACATGCATCAATTTAAAAAACACAACACGCACACACACAGACACACACACAACCACACTAGTAGGACTACGCATTCTACCTAATTGATTTTTACAGATAGTGGCTAAGTATCATCGACACAAGTGATATAATATGCCCTGTATTTTTTTTTTCAAGTAATTTCAAACCTGCGGTGGCATGAAGTTACACAGGTAAAGCCCACATGGAACAAGGGTGAATGGAACGAAATTACGTACAATTGACAAGATTACACAATAAAACGGCAGTTTTCTTTCAGTTCAAAAAAGCTTTAGAGCACAAATGGACCGTATCGTACATAATAGATATTGACTCACTGGTGACTATTACTTCACGATCAAAGAACAGGAAAGGGGAAGAAAATGAGCCCGGGTCACAACAAATATAACATTGCTTTAACGCTTAGTACGAATTTGGGTAAACTTTTTTTTATAGACTTTGTAGATGGGAAAAATAGAAAGCAAAAGTTAAGTTAAGGTTGAGGACGTGTGTCTTGACGACCATGTTGGTTACCTCATGTCACCATAGCCAACTGTTGTGGTGGTAATGAGAGCCCACCAGAATGCGTCAGGTATTGACCTGAACGTAGAGCCATACTCGTGAGCATCACAATGGTACACAATACTTGAGAATTAGAACAATTCCTGTGGGAAGAGGAACGATGATGAACAAGGCAATTGAAAAATATAAAGAAATTCAAAAATCTGTAATTTTCAATATCAAACAAATCATTCTCATCTCGGAAACTCCTTTCAAGGAGCTAGTGGGAAGCTAATTTTGTGCAATTAATTGAAGTATGTTGAATGAGATTAGTTCTAACAAATAAAACCGCTCTAAATATATGAATTTGTGGTCTAAAACTTTTGAGTTAAATGGCATTATCTACGGTACGAAAAGGACACTTGCGCGTCTAATTGAAGCTATGGAACGGGTCGACATTCTATAATGAACAATACTTTCCTAGTTTATCACGGGGGATTTATCAAGCATTTCCTATAATTTACGTGTTTTTCTCGTCTCGGAAACTCCTTTCAAGGAGCTAGTGGGAAGCTAATTTTGCCCAATTAATTGAAGTATGTTGAAGTAGATTAGTTGTAAAAAATAAAACCGCTCTAAATATATGAATTTGTAGTCTAGAAGTTTTGAGTTAAATGGCATTATCTACGTTACGAAAAGGACACTTGCGCGTCTAATTGAAGCTATGGAACGGGTCGACATTCTATAATGAACAATACTTTCCTAGTTTATCACGGGGATTTATCAAGCATTTCCTATAATTTACGTGTTTTAGCATATATTTTGAGTAGCTTATGAAAACGACTACCCGTCAAGAGTTCTTGATATAATGAATCAAAGGAAAGTTCCGAGAAAATGTGTTTCCAGCTAACCTTACCTTTGAAGTTATGAATTGTATATGTATTGTAATTGCGCGTGTAATTGTATACGTGTATAAAATTGCGCGACACGTGAAATCGTTTCCGAGACAATGATTTGAGTAATGTTTACATATGTCAAAATACACCTCAACACTCTCTATATGCATATGCGTAAACTTCCTGGGGCTTGGCAGTTTGGCCAAAATTGACTTCAATCATGTCTAATTGTAGTAGACAGACTTGATGTTAAAAACGCAAAAACAGTTTAAATGAGCCGATGAAATATAGGATTTAAATCTTTGTATTTAGTCTTACCAATGAAAAGGAAGAAAATGAGCAATCCAAGTTCTCTCATGGAAGCCTTAAGAGTTCTCCCGAGGATTTGAAGTCCCTTAGAATGTCTGGAGAGCTTGAAAATTCGGAAAACTCGGACTAATCGTATAACTCTGAGAATGGCGAGTGACATGGCTTGGTTGGAGGCGGAGTCTTGTTTCGTCTTCGGGACGCTTGGCTCGTTGTCATCCTCGGCGAGGACGGTAGCCAATGTCAAAAAGTACGGAATGATTGCTATCAAGTCTATGATATTCATAACGTCACGGAAAAATAACAATTTATTGGGACACGAGAGAAACCGGACGATTAACTCAAAGGAGAACCACACTATACATATCGTCTCGGTGAGAAAGAAGGGATCTGTGTGTCAGACAAGCAAACCATAAAGTAAATTTAGCATTTTTACGATTCTCATAAAACCTGTATGCACACACTCTAATTGGTTTACGGAGTCGTAAATGGAGACTAAAGCGAACAACGTACCTGTGAGGTCAGGCACTTCATCTTCTTCGACTAATGTTGTATTGTTCGTCACTTGGTGCAGCGTGTAGTGTTTAAACTCGGGAAGTGTCTCCAGACAAAAGATTACAATTGACAAGAGGATCACAAACACCGAAATGATGGCCACAACTCGAGCCTGCTGCGAGCTCTCTGGATATTCGAACAACAACCATACTTTCCGCTGGAACAAGTTATCAGGGAGGGGCTTCTCCTCCTCCTTGATAAAGCCTTCGTCCTCCCTGAAAAGAAACAAAAAAGAACCGTGAAAATCTGCCTTTTTTCATTTCAACTTCTTCAACGCGCTGATTTATATGAGAATGTATATTTCACCTGAATTTATTTGTGGCCAACTCTCCCAGCTCATAAAATTTGATTTCTTCAGCGAAGACGTCGAGAGGCACATTGACAGGCCGACGTAATCGACCTCCACTTTGGTAGTAATACAGGATGGCATCGAAGCTCGGTCTGTTTCGATCAAAGAAGTATTCGTTCCTGAGTGGATCGAAGTACCGGATCCGACGGGCTGGGTCCCCCAACAATGTGTCCGGAAACTGGTTCAGGGTCCGCAGTTGCGTCTCGAACCTCAATCCGCTCACCTATCAAACATATCAAACAGATTTTAGCTCCTCTTTAATACATCGTTTAATCCACTTTTCTACATGTTCACACATTTCCGATCCAATCCATCTCTAAACACTTGTCCGACAATTTTCCACGCTTGGAATTTATTTTGTGCTTTTCGCTTTCCGTAATTCATCCCAATCTCATCATGTTCATCATCAAATCATCATTAGGAACTCTTTCCCCACCAATTCAACCGCGAAAGAAAAAAAAACAAACAAAACACACATAGATATAATTTAGTCTGTGTGCCGGCTCCTCTCAAAATATTTTCTACTTTCTTTGCTTTCACCCATTCACATTCAAATTTTCTTGGCCTCTTTCCACATTTCCACATTCCATTATTACTTTCACTCGGTAGACAGTCATGTAACAAAAAATAGACTCTTCGTCTTGCATATAAAAATGCCCAATTCAAAGAGCAAAAAAGAAAAGCTGCCGAGAAAAGTAAGCAACCAAGAAATGAAAAAAAAAACCGAGTTCATACGTGTACTCCCAACTGCCTTTTGGTTAACTGCGTCAAAAAATTATCCTGCACGCACGTTTCACACGTTACTCAAGTTAACATTCCCATTAACCATTATTGTTTTCAACTTGAACAGTTTCTCCCAAGTAGCTAAGATATGTTGATAAAACAAACGAGAAATGGAGCGGCATGAAACGAAAGGAGAGATTTTTTTTTGGTTACTCGGTTTTCCTGGTGTTCCATGGGCCAGTCATTTGATACCAAAACCTTTCTATATTTTTTTTCAACACAAAAAAAGAAACTACTGACGGTAAATGCCTGGTCTTTTGTTGTCTGCGAACATGCAGTGTGTTCAGAGAGTAAAAAATCATTTCGTATTTTTGGCAGTCAACATTCCAATGATACAAACTGAATAATATGTGTTGTCGCTCCGGAACTAGTACCAGCTATTGTATGAATATGTCACGTTCGAGAAATCAATGTTGTAGACGGTCTAACATTTGTAAATAGTCGGCTTTCGGTGTGTTTCTCTTCTACTTTCTACGAAAAAAGTCCACACACGATACCACATACTACACATTTCATGTATATTGTCAAAAGAAAACGACGTGTTTATGTGTTTGTAGAAGTGGAGTTTGCTAACATGCATATTTATTCCATGTACAATAAAATGAGTGTTGGCTATTTCCATCCCTTTTTAAAAGATATTTTTAAGAAGTGGTAAAAAGGAACAGACGACGGATTTGATGGGAGACTGAGAAAATCGATACACGTGAGCTTTTCCAGAGGATGATGACGTCATATTCTCATTAACGTCTGCTAGCACTGTATACAATATGTCATGGATTATTGTTGGTAAGTCCAACCATGTTGTAAACTAGCATAAAACATGAAGTTTTAGTGACGTCGGATTACT
>JAAXOA010001926.1:0-14459 GCA_036561885.1 Salina celebensis | reverse complement strand
TTCTCAGTTTACCAATAATGTTTCAATAGTCCTTTTTGAGAGGCTCATATTCTGCATGTGTCAGTAGTTGTTTGCATGGCTAACAAAGACTTTTCCTAAAGTTTTCTCCGGAAAACCACATTCTACACCAGAAAACCGCTAAGTACTACTACGACTACCTCACAACGAAACCGTCCTGAGAGAAATGTATAGTGATATTACTTACACAATATAATTTTTAGAAGCTCCAGACTTTGTTCTGTGTGGTTCCTTTATCTTCCGCTTTTTCTCACTCTTTTCTTCCTCCCCGAAACAAGTTCACAATAGCCGCAAAATAACGTTTTCACGAAATTTCAACTAAACACGACCAATTCAAACTGTCTTCTTTTACAGCTTTTATTACAAATTCTTGTCTCTTCTCCAATGTTAGTGTGCTATATTTGTATCTCTTTCAACCACTGTGTATTCTCATTTTCTCCTTTTGTTGTAAAGGTGCTCCTCGTGCACTCCACTTCCTTTCGTGACAATCTTTCCAACTCCAAACTTGTTTGTGACTAACGTTGAAAAAATGATAAATCAGGTGAGCCCCACAACAAAAAGGGAGGCTTGTCTCAGCGCGACAGAACCGATGAACTTTCTCCGCTTTCACTACACTCTCCTTGTCTTCTGCGAACACCCTGGTGTTTTTTTTTGCTGAAGATGTTGCTAGACAGCAAAGGATGCATGTGCTCCAGTCACAAATTTCATGATCATGAAGCTCTTCTCTTGTAAAATGAATGCAATCTTATAATCAGTAATTTATGATTCCTGTGCACTTTTGGCGAATAAAACTCGTGTTCTCACTCACCTTCCTACCCTTGTGTTTTTGCCCAATTTATCAGGGTTTTTGTACACGACACCTAATGTGTGATGGGCAGCGGGTGGTTGCTTAGAGGAGATACCATGAGTAAGGTATCCTGACAATAATGACGTGTTACTTTTGACAGGCGGCTGTAGCGACTAATGCATGTTTATACAAGTCAAGTCAAAAACTTAACACAATTGTCACTAACATAGAAAAACTACACGATGAATATCGCCCAGTTTACAAACTACTATCAACTTGCTGCATGCATAGAGACCAACATTGATAGCAAGCTTATGTTCACTGTCTGCAGAGTAAGTAGTGCAAGACGCCATTGTAGCAAAGGGAGATAGTTCACCAGCTAAAAAATTATTTTGGATTGCTCTCCAGCCCCAGAGTCTTACATGGGCAGTTCCCATAGAAAGAGTTGGTTATACAATGCTCCACCATCAAATAAAAAATTGCGTTTAGTTTATACCCCAGCAAAAATCCAAGTTCAACAGTGAACTAATGTAGCCATGCGAAGCAGTCATGCCAAATTCAGAGACACGTACGAAAGCTTTGAGCGAAAGCGCTGCTTTCTCCTAAACCTGAAGAAGCAAACATCACATCAGCGTACGCAGCGCTGGCAAAGCTGTACTTGTGGTAACGGCAGACGTAAAAGAGGAAGCAATACGGCACAACTGAATAACACCGTACACTAAATAAAAGCCCATGCCAGGCACTCGCGTTTGGGTTCTCATGTTTGTGTTTTGTTGGTTACTGCCACTGACGCTATAAGAAAAACGGAAACGAACTCAAAATTCATACTGTCTGTCGTATACGCAACGAAGGCAGCAGCAGTTGGTTCCAACTGGCGGTTTTATCTGTTTTTTTATGCAGCTCATTTTTTCTTGTGTACTTTCATTATAAAAAAAGAGTGTTAATGGTACTCCTCCTAATACCTACATTCATCATCAGTCAGCACAAGCACCTTGGCGTTTTTCATCGCAAAAATGAACACCGGTGTATACTCAGGTGTAGGCATGAACCAGATGGAAAGTAAATTGGGGGAAAGTGGAATTCAAAGTTAAGGGATGCCTCTGCTCTGCTTGCAAAGAGAAATGGAGAGAACCAGACGTAGTTGTTGTAACAACATATATAACCCATTATTACCAATTTCACAAATTTTTCAACCTTTGTGGAAAAACATAGCTTCACACTTAGCAAGCTATATACAATACACAGATACAGAGTTTACAAATTGTATGAGCTGAAAAATAGGACGACTGTTATTGAATAACTTACTTGAGGTTCGTTGGAAGCTTGTTTTATGTACAATACCGCATAATTCTCGTTCATTTAGTACTTTTAGCTTTTCAATTTTGTACGATTCTGTTTTCTTTCTTTTCTCTGTAACTATCCACAATAGCAGGAGGGAAGCAAGCGAAGCTTAAGAATGACGAACGTTGGCATAGCATGCAAAGAAAGCATAGTTTTCAAAGCCAGCAACACCTGAATGGAGACAGAAAGTACGAAAGGCAAAAAGGAGGGAAAAACTAAACACCGATGGAATGCACTTAAGTGTAATCTTGGAATTTTATGGTTTTCTCACATGCACTCTTTTCTTACACAAATCATGCTCTTTTGTTATCCAATGCGTATTTCAATAAGACTAAAAACTTTTCAACAAGGTTACCCAATTCAATCAGAGAACGAAACTACGGTCGATACCTAGATCTCATCAAATTCAATAAATGAAATGTAATCGATTCTATGTTTTGTGTGGCATGTTGCCCCATTTTTGAAATTAGTTTGGGTGTTTATAGCTTATTAACCTGATGGTGTTTTTATGTCCTCCAATGTATCCGGTATAAACGTTTAATAGAAAAATGGAACATGTTCTAAGTATATAAAATTGTACATAAGGACATCCCACAAGGTGTCCTAAAATCACAGGTTTTTGCATTTTGCATAAAATCCAGTCTGTACTTGAGGATTTCCATCGTGGCTGAATTGCCACAGACTACCACTTCTGATTGCTTTTAGGGAACCGCTTTTGTTCCAAGTTGCCACTTTCAATTAGTTTATTCAACCGTAAAGTTCAATATTACTGTCACTTTTGGCTTGCAGATTGCTTCTGATGCTCATTTTGTCCTCCATTAGAATAAATTAGCACTTGGAAAGGAATCATTGTGCAAACTCTCATGCTTTTTAAAAACATTTGTGAGATTGAAGCAAACCCTTCGTTAGTTGCTTACAAAAGGGCATCTAATGAACTCTCCCTGAACTTCGGGATAATTGGCCCCTTAATTAGCTAAATTTTCATGGACAGGATATAATAACTGTGGAAACTCACACGCTTCAAAACTATACATAATGTAGAAATATTATTCATGGACAAAATCGTTTGAACTTCTCTACAGTAACCTGTAAATTGCCCCCTATATATTGTCACACGCGCATTTTTAATTACATACACGTTCTATAAGTGACAGTATCTGTCCAACATGAGACTTCCTTGGTTCCCTGTAGTTAAGCTGTCTACTTTTTAGTATTGATTTTTAATGTTTGATTTCTTCAAAACAAGTAATAATGACTGACAACATGTATTTTGTGAAATATTTATTTACTTGATTGGTTTTAACGCCATGTATTGGAGCCGATTTTTAGCTCGAATTTTCCGTGGTTACTTTGGAATAGTTACGGGTTTAAAGGTAGGTTGTAAAGCACGTGGGTAAACGTAGCGGTAGCTGAAAAACGTTCGTTCATACATTCGCAGTCCTTGATATTTTTTTAAATTGAACTTCTCGTGAGAATGTACATCATTTCGTAGGGTGACATCTCATATACATAATGTAAATCGTCATATGAGGCGTAACTACCGGTACCGAAATTATGTATAACATGTAAATCGTACCCATCTTTTTCGTATATCGTCAAGTCATAATATATCGTATGATGCACAATTCATGCACTTAAAATGTTATTGTATGCATATTGAATGTTACTTTATGCCCTTAGACTTTACTTTATGCCCTTAGTATGTTACTTAATTCATATGCAGCGACTTTATTGGTTTTAAACATTTGGTTTTGTCGAATATGCTAAAACAAACTGACTAAAACTCGAATATGCTAAAACAAACTGACTAAAACTCGAATATGCTAAACCAAACTGACTAAAACTCGAATATGCATAAAAAACTTACTAAATGTAAAATATACTAAAACAAACTGATTAAATGTTGAATATACTAAAACAAACTGATTAAATGTTGAATATACTAAAACAAACTGATTAAAACTCGAATATGCATAAACAAACGGATTAAATGTCGAATATGCATAAACAAACTGATTAAATGTCGAATATGCATAAACAAACTGATTAAATGTCGAATATGCATAAACAAACTGATTAAAAGTCGAATATCTTTTAAAAGCTGGATAAACCCCAAATCCCCTATGATTAACTGATTCAAGGTCGAAAAACCCAAGGTAGAAGAGTAACAAGTCAAATCGCTTTGTTCAAATTACAGACAGACGGACATGCCCGCTATATCATAAGCTAAACATTACGCCAAGCACAAGCAGAGCACACAGCATGCATATGTATAACTGCTTCTAATCATACAAAATATCCCGAATCTTCACATTTTAGCTGGTAGGAATGATTGAGAAACGTACAAGCAACATGATGGTGCGTCAAACACCCTCCAATACTAAGTTTTAACCCCAATTCAAACGCCAGAAAGATGCCAGCTTTATACATGTAAACCTAATGGCAGCCTATTTAAAATCTTTTCATGGCTCTTCCAGTACATCATCAAAAATTTTACTTTATGATTTTGACATTACTTAGACCTAAAGAATCGATCGCCGCAGCAATACCAATCAAAATAGTTCAAATTACTCCAAAATAACGGCTCCAAACAAACTGTTCCAACCTTTTCCAATACACTCATACATATGAGGGATACGGGAAAAATGCATTTTTGGTGGTCAAGGATTTTTTTAAAATTTGTAAATTAAAAATCGATACATACGGTTAAACCTTGTCTATGTGAAGCGATATTTGTAGATTGAAAAACCCCCGAATATGAAAATGCCAACATATTAAGTTACCTACGATGCATCTATATTTAGACAGGCTTCAAAATGTCAAAATGTGAGATATTCAAGTGGAATCGGACAGGTAAGACAACGGAAAACCACAACTTTCAAGGATAGATCTAGATAAATAGTAAACATCCAGTATTATTTTCCGTGCACCAAAGTGGGAGGACTTTGTACGAAGCCATATTAACACATAGAGTTAGTAAGAACACAATATAGTTAGTTTCCCAAATTAATTCATTTTCATGTCTAAAACAACATTATTACCAGTGACAATGATGGAACACATTCAAATATATTATTATGGTATATAGTTTGATTTATTTTACAAAACCAATTTGTCATCCAGGAGTCTATGATATGAGGGTTGAGTTTGCACATGAAATCCACAAAACGGAAAAACCTTTCTCCATGGATCTGAAAACCGAATCCATAATAATCCACTAGAGTATGGACGAGTGGTTACATATGTATACGCATAATGATTAGTTCATGATCTTGAAAAGTGTATCAAGTGTAACCTTGAAATTAATCCATAATAGTTCTCAAGAATCCTGGTGAATCTATTCAAGACGAAACGAGTGGCTGAAGTTTTCGTAACACTTCTGTAGAACTAAAAGAGAAAAGTATTATGAGGTTTAGATCGTAGTGCAAGGAGAAAAGTTAATAATTCACACTCACTTTGGATTGGTTATGAAAGCTGTCCACTTTTTCTATTCTTCGGGAACATAACTGAACATACTATCGGGCAAGATAAGATGACAAAAAACTAAATCCTTTTACGTGTTACCCACACGTTTGCTTTCACTTTTTTTGCAAAATATTTTATGAGTTAAATTTGCGGAAGATGGTTTTACTTCCTTCACACGAGCTACTTTCTCTTCTATCAATATTAGAGTTGTAAAAACACACATTTGGAAACACGAACGTTCCTTGGTTTAACCAAGAAATGAGCCAGAACCATTACAAATGAGAGTCTCGTCAAAATATAAAGTGACTTCCTTATTGAATTCCATCCCGAAAATATTTGTTATTTACTTAAAGACGACAACAAAAAGGCGTCATATAGAGTAACCTGCATATGAAGAATTTAGCAAAATCTGAAATCATGTAGTGATACAGTCGTTCATGCGTTGTATCTCAGGCTAACCCTGTGAAAGTACAAACAGGCTATCAAAGTGGTGTATTTGCTTTTCTACTTGGCAGACTTCAATAAGGACTCACATTTAAGCAAACAGCTATCCGTTTCATTACGCCATTAGTGAAACCAGGCTTGTACTGAATCTGGTAATTTATATTAAAAAGTGATGCCACTGAATTTCATAAGTTTCGTATCTAGCTTATCTGCCACTTTCACTTGTCTTGTTTACATGACTTACTCATTGTGTGGAAGGTAAACATGTAAAGTCTCTGATAAATCTGGAAATCTTTGGAAACTGGGTGGAACTTTCCGTCCGCATTCGCTTACCTCAACCAGTCATTTCATGTTTTAGCAATTAACGGTTTAAAGCAAATTAAGCTGTAGTGACAACAAGCTAAACAAACTGGGCTCCTCGTGGCCTGAGAGAGTAGTCTGATTTTCTAGATGAGTTGTTTGTTAGGAATGTCAACAAAAGAGGAATTCTACAAAAGAAGCTTTTATATAAGCACTGCAGAGGCTACATCATGGTAGGCTCTGTAAAAATGAGTCATTTTCAATCATACAAAGAACAGATTACTTTCACCATCACTTTCTATTCCCAACCGGTATTACTGGAACTTGCCAGATTAGCTTTGACTCAGATAGGGTCATACACACGGCTCGGGACAAGTCCCGATGTAATGATTATAGAGATTAGGCTGAACAACTAACGAGTTTGTAACTGTATACGTTAATTTCATGTTGTAGCAATAGAATATTATACCAGGCTGAAAAGAGCAAAAGGCACATCGTGTATGTTTACATTGATTCTAATACCATCATTCTATTTCCTTTGATAAGTTAGCACACTTCTTTCTAAGTAGTCTGTGATGAGCTTTTTTGTGCGACCAATTTTCATCGTCGTCATAGGGAAAAAATAAACCCTTCACCGAGTATTGTGAAACATGTAATTACATGCTGCTCCAGACATTTTCTTGTATACAATACACCAAAAAGATAATCACAATCTATTACCGTCTGCTGTGGCAGTAAGAGGTTTTTTTTTTTTTTTTTTTTTGAATAATGAAGCAAAGCATGTCAAAGGCAAAATGAAAGACGATTACAGTTCATGTTCATCCATAAAAAGAGTATTTCAGATTTTGTACGTTAGAGTGATCTTAGAAAATTGTGGCTTAGGGCTAAAAACTTCTGTCTGTGAGACAGCAAAAACCTTGCCGTTTGTTATATGACGCTAAAAACTCTGCTATGTTACTACTGGTTACCCTATAAGACCGGGTTCAAGAGGTAAAAAGATTAAATTATATTGTTGTATGAACATATAATATTAACCTCAGGTTATGTATCGCTTTAGAAAAAAAACAAGTGCGTTTGAAGGCGATCACATAACAGGTTACCGTGACGACGTCACTTATCCTTCGCAAAACTATCATGTAACTGACATTTTTTCGATGATAGCTTTCGTCGAAATTGACGCGCGTACACAAAAACAATGTCTCAGTTTCCAAGACACAGGCACGGGGAAAGTTATAGTCCTACCTACTTTTCTGTTTTCCTCGTCAAGCGAGTATGCATATATTAGACATTATTACCTCGTATACCTTTGACATATATGTGTCTCTAGTGGCAACACAAGCGTCCTTCAGCACTTGGGAAAAAGTTGTTGGAATACCGACATGTCGATGTAGAGGCTATAACCAACTTTACATGGCTTAATATCTATGTAAATCCTGATGTCCTCGAAAAAGTGGTCTTTTCCTTAAGATTTACTTTCCAATCATTCTATATTCGTAAAACCTCCTTGTGAAAGAGGAAAAAAAAATTGTCGTGGCTCTCTTACCTCAGGGCGTTCTCTATTGCGTGCTCTTGCTGTAGTGGTATGTAGTGACTAGTCGTGAGATGCACTTCTCTGTTACTATACTCAAGAGAGATGGACGTATGTCTGTCAAATAAAGTTTAAACATTCATCCATTGTATAATGTTCGTTACTTTCTGCAATTGAGATGGAGAAAGTTGTAGCGTAAGCAGTTCCGTTGAGAAACACTAGTGAAGAGCATCCCGGCGAGATTGTTTATATGACAACTGAAGAGCCATTCGTTTGAATACTAGATTGGGTGACGTGTGATTTTCAAAATGTACTTTGCAAGTCCTCAAATTATGTTTGTTTCGACATTTGAATCCGAAAGCAAAGCTGTACATGCTGTTAAAAATGTAATGTAGTTAGAGTAGAACAGATACATATTATTAGTGACCACAGGATACACTCGTAGCAATGGGGGTAGAGAAAAAGCTAGATCTTCTTGCCACGAGTTTCACCTAATGACCTCCCAGAACAAGGGAAGCAAATTTCATGACATGACAGAATGATTGTATACTGTTACCATATCAAGTTAGTGGATGACATTAACCAGATAACACAACTCACAGGGTGACAACTCTCGAAATTCAAAATGAACAGTACGAAATGTACTTATCGGTTCATTTATATGAACAATTTTTATAAATATTTACGAGAGCTTTTAAGCCTTCACACAAGTTCAAAACATCGGGCGTACACACAGACGGTTTGCCCTTCCTCAGTAGCCACAGGAAGAACGACAGACATCAATGGCAATACGTGAATGTTTTTAATTCTCTCTCTAATTTGAATTCTATCAACAGGCAATTAATTATGTCTTTATTAAAGTGTCCTAGTCCAAAAAATGCGTGGGAGCTGAGACTGGTGTATCAAAAGAAGCATTCATAGCTAGTGTAAATACATTATATGGTACTACAACTATGAACATATTCATGCATAATTAAGTGTACAATATATATAATATATATATATAATACTTATTAGACTGATTCTGGACTAGGGGTAGTAAAGAGTAAAAGAGCCGTCATTAAGTGATTTAATGTACGATTCAATAACATTATACACTGACTTGAGTGGCTTTTATGTACACTATCCAAATTACCTGTGCGAGCGAATTCAGCGTAACCTTTTCAACAAATAAGGGTAAACATGTTAAGACATCGGTAACAAAAAAGAGGATTTCTGCTAAATCAGGCAGTTTAAGGTTACTCAAGTGTTTACAATGATGTTCAAAATCCGATTCAGCATAAAATATGCGATGATGAACATGAAAGGAAAGCATAAGAGGATTTGCTAGACAACATCCAACTCGTCGAACAGAATGAAGGCTCGTGAAAAAGAAAGCAAACTCACGGTACACATTATATCAAATGATCCATAATAATATCAGTCATTATTTCGTATATTATTTACATTTTACATACGGATATATCAACTTTTCACAGACATGAACCCTGCTAAAATACAAATTTTAATTGTTTACTACATTCTAGATTCTATCCTTCAACTGTATGTTTTATGTAGTACCACTCCTTTGGTGATAGGGAAGTAAGTACAAAATCCAACTCGATTCATGAAATCATTTATTAAAATCATCAATTAAAATTATATCCGATGTATGAATAGATTACAGTGCATTATGTTTAAAATTTGTTGATTTTATGCGAGTCCACATACATTAAAGTGTACGGATAACTTTCTGAACCGATTACAAATCGGCTTAACCTTTTGCATTATCCTACAAGGCTTAGACTGGGAAAACATGAATATTTTGTGGCTTCGTTGTAAATTCATACAAAATTCACAAATTCTTTATTCAAAAATCAGCACTTATTGTCTAAAACAGTACACAAGGTCATTAGTGAAATTCCCTTATACCTGTATTATTATGGAACGATGATCCAAGATCCAAGCAGCAAATAGCAAATCGCATAAAATAAAACGTATATTTACACATCGGATAGTCATATAGCATAGTCACATTATATTATTGCTATAATTATGGTTGCTTCGTTGTAATTGGTGTGTCGTTTGCGTTAGATGTCATATTATTTGATAGAGATGCAGCCAATGGCGCAATTGTTGTGACAGTTATGGTTGTAGTGGTTGCTGCAGGTGGTTCTCCAGTTGTTACGGATAATGAAGACAACCCATTAGTTACTGCTGTGCTTGGAGTTGGAGCGGCAGTACTACTACTGCTATCAGATTCGGGGTTTGGCGGAAGCACATTTATTCTAAACCATGCAAATTTGTCAGAAGCATTCGCATTTGAAACGATGACGTTCCCAGGTGGGTAATAATTAGCTACAACGATAGTTTCATTGCCTCGCTGAGCAACGCCTATTCCTACATCTGTCGTCGATTTCCAAACCAACTGTGAAAATGCAGACTGGCCTGTTGGATTTTCCCAGTTGTAACGGTAAGCTCCTTGATACCAGGCGGCGACTGCGAGCTTTGTTGCCTCACGAGCGTCTATATCTGAACCAAAAACTCGGTACAGGTTTTGCGAGTACCAACGATCAGACCAGCTCTGCGTTTTTAGGACAGGCTCATTCACCATTTGGTCAGCCCATTTCTGCGCAGCATCTGAAAGCTAAGATTTGCAAACATTTTAAAATTGAGTAAAATGGTATGTAAGTAATATTTTATATTAGTATATCGGTCTCACTGTTTGATTCAACTCTAGCGCTGGAGAGTGATGGATTTTTCTGTACAAATTATGATACGCTACCCCATCTTCTTGGAAATCTGTCATAATGAAATGAATTACATATTTATCTGAATAGGAGACCTGCCAAATGTATCATAAACCTGCCTTTGGTGCTAGGCGCCTCTGGAGATGGAAGAGCGAGCTCCATTATTTCCGCATTGGTCAGGTTAAGTTCTGCAGGTCCATTATTGGAGTAGTCCGCTACATGGCACATTACAGTTATGAAAACTTTACATGAACATGGGAAAATATAAAATTAAATTATTCTGGCTAACTTACATATGTTACATGTTTGACATGAAATCATTTAACAATTTTAAACCTCGCCATCTTCCTTTGCAAGCACACTTTACAATATTTGTACTGTAGTCGCCTCCTCGCTCACATTTATACCTGCCGATTGTTCCTCTAGGCACGTCGGAAGTAGCGCTGGAACCATTCATGCAATGAATGGTACGATTCTCAATTGGGAGCTCACAGTCTACCAAAGTCCCCTATAAAATTAATGCTTGGATTAATCGCAGCTTTTGGATTTTATCGATTATATGAAATTGGATCCTTACTGGTAGAAGCGACAATGGAGGACACGGTACTCCAGCGTAGCAGCACAAAGTGCACACGGTGACCGCAATAAGTATAGAAAGAGACACGTGCCTCTTGCACTCTGCCATTGTTGACTTCACAAAGCTGAACGGGTCAGTAAGGGATCACGAGTATCACGACACTACCATTGGTATCGTTGGAAAAAATTAATTTCCAACAGAGCGAGCCTCTGGAAAGACTTCCAATCTTGACCGTTGCAACCTCAATTGTAAACTGTTACTAGACTTACGCAACAACTAGAAACATTGTATGAAGTCATCGGTTGATTGCTTCACCTCGTATTTTTACCAACATGAAAAAGCAAAGATTTAGCGCATGTATGTGCAGCTATTTTATGATAATTTGTAGAGTTAGTTGTCATTAGTCATTCAAGATGAGCTTCGCATTTGAATATTTAATGGGGAAGAAACGGAAGACGACATTTCAGAATAGGATATTGCGTGGTTTTGTTGTATGCATGAAACCTTCTGTTGTATTGCCGTTAATACTTTATCATAATTAGGAGCAGGAGCACTAACTATGCATAAGTATGAGGGTTTGCTTGGTAGCAGAATTGTGAGACAAAACACAAGTACTTTTTAAAACAGAGCTGTCAAATCGCTCTGAAACTTTGATAAAAAATTTATTCGGGTAGACGTACCTTACAGTACGCATAAAAACGAAGACTCAAGTTATAAAAATATATTTTTGTGGTATAAAAAAATAGCTGGTAACAACTCAAACAAAGCTCTATTCTCCTTAAACGTGGTTTACATCATTAGGTAATATTGTCCTCTGGCCCTGAAAAACCAAAAAGGTGAGAATTGGAATGTGAAAATTAGTATAATTGAAAGTGTACTCATCTTTGAACTATGAATGAGGTTTTTAATTAATATGTCCTTCCTCATGGCCACAGTGAAAAGCACGGAAATTTGATTTTCAAGGAAGGTGCGATATGCATGTTTTAAATTTAGACTTACGTTGAAGGACATCCAGCTCCAAAAGGAACACGTTCTTCACATCCACTTGATCTAGTTTGGAATTTGAAATGATCCCAATCATCAGCTTTACAAGCTGTAATATTTTTTCCATGAGTAAGAGATTCTCTGTAATAAGTGGCGGAGATCAAATGACTGCATTTTCCGGAAACCTGAATATAAACAATCATGCATACATAAAACCACTTGTTGCTCCGTTCTTATAATCTGCATTAATAGTCGGTGAGTAAAATCTACCTGTTCAGCAATCATGGCAATAGGATGGGCTTCATAGCACCTGTGTTGAATTTTTCCTCCATTCTAATAAAAATTAGCGGTACATGTAATTATGTTCAAACTAAAACTAGCGCAATGCTGTTCTGTATTTGTGGTGGACATACCGGGTAGAAATCAGCGTGGCCAATTTTACCCTCTAATCCAAGTTGACCCATATTTGTATGGATTACTTCAACAAATTCAGCATCATCAGAATCAAGCTTCTCTGCGGCTGACTTTTTGTCCCCACGGAACAAGAGACCGGCGGGGTCCAGCCCTGTTTTGTATAGAAAATTCATGAAATTTGTTTTCGTGAGGTGTACAAAATTCAGAATATTAAATTGAATGCCCACAAACCTGTAATACGGCCAACCTTGGTATCAATTCCCCAGTTGGACTTGAGAAGATGTCCACTGTTTCCAGCAATGTGAGCTCCCAATTTGTTTTCGCGAGGTATTACAAAATTCAGAATATTAAATTGAATGCCCACAAACCTGTAATACGGCCAACCTTGGTATCAATTCCCCAGTTGGACTTGAGAAGATGTCCACTGTTTCCAGCAATGTGAGCTCCCAAACTCAATCCAAGAATGTGAACATCAGAGAATTGGCGAATGATTTCAGTTTGGTACATTGCTGCCATAAGATCAGCCAGTTTTTCGCCCACCATTGGAACATTCTTTACAACTTCTCCGTTATAAGAGCGGGTTAGGAATAGCACTTGGATTCGCTAATTCACCCCAATCCATGCAAATCAAATTCATAGGTGTGTTGTCCTCATCAATCTTTTTTAAGTATGCTGTAGAAAATTCAACGAAAGAGTCTTAATTAAAATACCGTGAAAATGAACCATTAAAAGGCTTTTAGGTTTTAAAGACAACAATAATAAATGTAATGGTTAAAGTTTATGATCGTTAATGAATCAGTTAGATACGTGGTGTTCCACGACAATTGCTATCTGTATGGCAGTTCAGGAAATGCATGCATGTAAACTTAAATATAAATGTGAGGGAAACACAAACTCCACCCCTGATGACATATTGTTAAAATGCCGTTTTTGCATGGAATTTTAAAAGTTAAAAGTTTTAAAAGCATAGGCTACAATAGACTGAAAAAACCTGATGAAGAGCTGCAGAGTTTGTATATTAAAATACAATAAAAACAAACCTAATTACAAGCATAATTCATAAGTCATAATCCTTCCATCATACCCAAACTGCACTGGTTCCTTTTGCATCATTTAGAACGAAATTTTATATGTATAACAATACATAATATCTACTAGTAATATTAAATCTGTTATATTTTGGCCTCATGTTTTACACCATTATCATAGATATATCCGTTTGTTATGAGCTAAAGCTCACAATTTGTGGGTCTACTATTGCGTAAAATTAGGGGAAGTAACCATAGAGATTACGTTATCCACATCCCTATAGGGATTTAAAAAGGGAAAGTGCGTTGGTCATAATATCAAAAGACTAACGTTCCTCGTCGGGACCACTTAAGACAGCGATTCACTTTGAAAGTACTATTAGCGTAGCACCTTACAGCTCATAATTTGTGGGGACTGCGGCTATACTTATTTTGGTTGAACTAAAAAGTATGTGACTCAGCGCGTTGCAGTTTTACGTTCAAAATGTTAATAACTAAAAGTTGTAAAGATTCTATATAAACGGCGAATGTACAAATTAAGTTGATTTTGCTTGGTTTTCAATAGAGCGATGTTTTTACTGCTTGCAATGCAATTCATGGTACCTTTCGTAATTAAATTTTAATGTTTAACTTTTCCAGGTTGCATATCACTCGTTAAATTGTCTTGAACTTCTTAAACTATCTTGCATGACTTACTTTGAATGAGGCTTTTAGGAAATTGCCACTTGTCACAATGTGCAAGATATCCGTGAACAAATATTTTTGTTGGTACGTTCGGCTTCAAGAGGTAGGTGTCATTTTTGCCGATGCCGTCAATGGAAATTTCCTGGAAGTTGCTTACATT
>JAAXOA010001925.1:0-14461 GCA_036561885.1 Salina celebensis | reverse complement strand
TATACGCTTTGCGAGTATTTTTGTACCTGAAGGAACAGTCTAACAAAATCTCAATTTCAAGCGCCAGCACCTCTGCCTACGTACACTATTAGCACATAATATCATATAAACTTGATAGGAACATATTGTGATGAATTATTACCTACGTTTGATAGTAATTTAGGGAATTACCTTGAATGTCTGTGTGGAATGGCAATAAAGTGTTGTTTTAAAGTTGCGCTTATGAAAACATCATCCTACAAATGTAAATTTCAAGTGCATCAAATGCATGTAGTACGACTGTGGATTGTCCTCATAAGTGGCTTTGGTTCCTTTAAAGTTTATATCGGTGCGTTCCCTTTGATGCAACATTTGGTACTCCAATTTTGCATCGAAATCATCATCAAGAGATGGTTAACTACAAAAGACCTCCATCCTCCAAAAACAACTCAAGAAAGATCTTCGTGATGCACTTAGTTGATGAAAGATCAGGTCCTATATGGAAGATTGGTGTAACGATGTCAGTATAAAAGAGATGTATTGACAATTTTGATGATGATGAGTTTTTGAGTAAGGATAGAATGGGAAACTTACTGACGCCGGACATGGTCGTTGGCGTCATAAAATGAAGGAGGCTCAATGTGGATTTTGGGAAATAATTGTTTTTACAGAGCACAGCGCGTGGTCGTTAAAAGCATTGTTTTAAGAAAATAAAAAAAGATTTGTAAATGAACTTGTATTACGTTGATGATGGGAATTTCCCAAATTATAAAGTATAAAGTGTGCACAAATGCACTTTGCTCAAATTTGAATTACCGATAAAATGTTAGAAGTAAAAGGAACGCTTCGTCACTTCGATCTTGGATTATCTAACAAGAGTTTGGACCTCTGTTATACGCAAGTTTACAGAGTAATGTGGGACGAAGATAGAGTGTCATTAAAATACTGAAGGATTTATGGTCCTTATGCATGTTTAGAGTCATGTGGCACGCTAACTAATGTACTTAACATCAGAAAATTAATTTTTATCTGTGAATGAAATCTTCTAGAAGGATGAAATTCTCATAATACATAATAATAAATATTTGACCTGATGATACTTCTATTAGTTTTTAATTTGCCGAATATCTCTGTTAGCCGCAAAAATGTAACTTTGAAGCAACCTTGAAAGTGTTTGATGATTTATTGATGATTTAAAATGAAAATATTCATTGAACATAAATTGATTTATGACGGAATTTGTATGAATCTGCAACGTTACAATTCTCTGACATGCACTGATGATATAAGATCAACGTATTTGTAAAAATGATTATTAGAATAGCTTGTTGCCTTGCGGGATTCACAGGCAGAATAGTACGAAAACGCTAACTTTAGCACGACAATTGACAATGAGTGTTTCTTTCTAGATGTTAGCTAATCATGTTTCACTATAACTGGAATTCAAAAATGGATGGCATACTTTGGGTGTTTGGAAACTTTGCAGATAAGTTGGAAAGTTACATTGAACTCAATGCGCTTAAATCAAAAACGCCATCATTGCAAAGAAGCAGGTTAAACATAAACGTGATTGTAAATTTTAAACCAATAGTTAAAATGAACGAGGAGAGTTGAGAGTCATGTTTTGACGTTACTATAAACTGGATGCTTGAAAGAAGTGTGAGTGAAGGGCTATGGAAGGAATATCCAATTGGAAATAACAACATAATTACTCTAATAAAGCAATAAACCGATTAAGCATGCTTTAGCATGCAGTAGTGACGCGATGATGTTGGCTTTCTCGCTAAGAAAAAATGTATTAATATTATTGCACATGACATGGCTGGTTAATTCTTTTTCTTATTTTTTTAACAGGGTTACTTTCTGTGGAATTACGATGAAAAACTACGTGCAAGCAAATATTTCATTGAAATCTAACACAACTGTAAAATATGCTATGAAAATGTTGAGTAGCTCTTCCGAAACAATCATCTTCATGTTTCTTGGAGTATCAACTATACACGGGAATCACGAAACCAACGTGTGGTTTATAGTTTTCACTATTCTTTGCTGTACAGTCTACCGAATCATAGGTAAATTAATGGGATATGGCTAATGAGAATACTGAAAAGACGAAGGTAAATTGGAATTAAGGTTTCTACAATGCGATACTTTTGAATTAAAACAGGTACGATTGCGCTTTCGGCGCTTGCGAATAAGTTCAGGTTGCACAAACTTGGAAGAGTGGACCAATTTGTAATGTCTTATGGAGGACTTCGGGGTGCGGTGGCCTTCGCATTGGTCCTTCTCATTAAAGGAGATGCCGTTAACCATAATGACAAAGTCAGAAAAATGTTTGTCACGACCACGATCGCAGTTATCTACTTTACTGTATTTGTGCAGGTAAGCTTTTCCACGTATACATTCTTTTTAATGCATGAAGCTGTCATCCATAATTGCTATTCATATTGCCTAAATCAAATATGTACTAGATTAAATTAGCAAAGAATTTTAATTACCATTACATAGGATTTTTCAGGGTTATTAACCTTATGGTGAATGGTATAAACTATCAATTCACGAGTCATATTTTTCACTTTATAGACGCAAGACTATTTTTACAGTTACATATCACCATTTGATACATAAAACAGTAAGAATTGGAAGATGAATTAATTAACCATAAATGCACAGTCATGCAAAATTACTTGTTCATCCGAAGCCATCATGTTAATACTGTTTCATGAGTTTCATATCAACACGCGAAAGTAATTAACAATTATTCACGAGCGGGAAACTTTTAACTATATACGCTTTTGATATATGACTCTATATCAGCCTGTAAAACATTTCTTGTTCCTTCTCCGTCAATGATATTTAACTAAGGATGAAAGCGAACCTGCAGTTTATTGGATTTAAGATGCATTGGTGATTTTTGTATTGTTGATATTGGATGACTCTTGCTTTTAAAATTATAAGACGACAGCATCGGATGTAGTTTAACTTGTAGCTGTCATTAAAGCCTTTTGTTTCGTTCTATTGTTTCAGGGTATAACTATCAAACCTTTGGTTTGTTGGCTAAAAGTAAAACGTGCAGAAAAACGGAAGCCGACCATGAATGAGCGTATCCATGAAAGAGTAAGCAAAATAAAATGTTTCCGTGTGCAATCGATGGCTGATGGATTTTTTATGACAGCTTATGTAACCCAATGGTATTTTATAGCTAATGGACCATACAATGGTTGTTATGGAAAGTATTGTGGGGCAAACCGGGCACTACAAATTGAGAGACAAGTAAGTTACAGCTACAATATAATGCACATTGTACGGTTATGAACGGATTATGACAGGGCTATGATTTCTCCAGATTCAAGCAGTTCGACAACACTTACATTCGACCTTGTCTTATCCGTGATCTGAAAGGATCTGAGCCGAAAATCCTGGAAACATTCTCGAAACTCACTATGCGAGATGCCATGGATATGATGAATCGTAACCCGATCGGTGGTATGAATGGAATGCAAGCGAAAGGTCTCAATGCTGATTCCATGGCCGCTATTATAAGGAACTACAACTCTGCAACCAATTTGCCAGAATCGTAAGTTGACACTTTAACTATCTTAATAACAATCGGTTATGGTTGCTAACAACCAAGCAACATTTTCCAGACTTTCACACTTTTACACAGATACTTTCCTTTTTGTTTATGAAACCAAACGATTAATATAACGCCCTTCGACTTTAAAGATCGCCACCATTTGCACGACATGATCATAAAAGCTATATCATATCCGAAAGGGCCGATAAATACTGCGCATTAGTGCATACATGCAATATTTTGTAGCTCTCCTTTAGCAACCATTTTTATCCTTATAGCGTAGATAACCGTTGCGTTTGAGTTCACGATTGGTACCCCCGTTGTTGTTGTGCGTTGTTTGCGTGATATCATAAATTTCGCTATACAGTTTGTCCGTAAATCAAGGAGCGGCATAAACCGCGGATAAAAGTAAAATTTATGCGAAATTTCGATACACTTTGTTACATAATAACTTTTAAAAACTTTCCATCTCGTCTAACTTGCCTGTGAAGTAACAAGCAATGAAAATCGGATCGATCCGGTTTAGCTCTAACACTTCATGTCTGGTTTGATGATTTTTTTATATTAATCATTCCGCTTTAATGTCGCGCCGTGTTCACATGTGTACGGCCATCTAGAATTATGTGATCAACTGTGGCTTAAAACAAGCGTGATTAAATTGATCAATAACCTTTTTAGAATAATTTCACTCTGCCGTTTAAACAACAACATGTTAAAGTATTTTGGTTGTAAAATTCCAAGCCGTTTCTCTTGAACTTACGACTATGGTTATTATAGGGATGGAGACATGAGAATGGCTGATGATGGCGCTTGGAACTTGGATGTTCAAGAAATAGGGTACAATATGTCACGCAAGGACATGAATGATGCCAAGATTCATCACCTCCTCGCAGAAGAGTTATACAAGCCTTCACGCAGAGTAAGTACATAATATGATTTACTCCTAGTCCAAAATTCTCATTGCCATAACAAGGACAAACACGTGTGTGGAAGTAATATTTCTTCGCATACTCCAGTTTCTGACAATCGCGTTTGTTAATCACAAAATATTATTATCACAGCATCGCCGTCTGAGCTACAGTCGACACGCTGTCAATGAAAACGACTTGGGAACAGAGCCTCAGCCACAGGTCAACTACAGGCAGCAAATGAACTTCAAGCGGATGGTAAGCGAACGTGCATTGAAATCCGGAAAAACAAGGCGGACTGGCAATATCGACAATGATGGAACATACATGAACGGAAGAATTTCATACGGGGAAAATGGAGAAGGTAAGAAAACCATAAACCCTTCTTTTATGACTTCGGTCATGCTAAAACCTTACCCGAAATTGTAATTTAGTTGGCATGACGTTTATTTCCAAAAGTGCAAACACCACTCACTGTCAACGTTTTGCATGCATGTCACAAATTTGACGAATAGAGAATTATACCCCTGTTGAGAAATTAATTAGGATTATTAATACACGTATGATGTATTGTGGATGCTCTTTGCATGATAAGTTTTATGACACAATACACAAATACAACCTAAATACAGTACTTCCATTTTGATGTCGCTCCCATTTTGCCATCTTGACAGAAAGTAAAAGCAAAAAAAGATGAAATCTTACTTTGAGAGACTCAAACAGAAGCAGGAGCAGCATAAACAATCTAAATTAGGATCATGGCGATCCGTAAATAATTGCTTTATCTTATTCCGTTTGCAATTTGAAACGTAAATATAATCTTGGTGTAATTGTACCGGATACAATGAAACAAACAAACACATAACATTTTTATATACAACGGAGACCAGATCTTCGATCATGCAACCGTCAAGAAAGATAGACGCGTGTGTGTGTACATTTACATTTCCTCTTTTTACTGTAATAATCACTTGCACTCTACTATAGCGTTTACGGCATTTTTCTGTCCTCATTAGAGTACGACAACCCCGTGTTCCGAATGGACGACGAAACAAGAGGGGAAGACAGGGGAGATGGAGATGTGGGAATCTACTTTATTGCAGGAGGAGGCCAGAGTAAGTTTCACGTGTACATGCTTCAATTTAAAACAAATATTTCAAAATCACTCAATCCTCGCTGAGAATCTATACCTAACGAGTACAAGATTCGTGTATGAACAAAAGTACAGAAAATGACTTCAAGATGTACTAGGAAGAAAAGGGATAAATAGGAGGTGTAGACATGGCTATAATAGCAAGTTTGAAAACCAGAATTTGAAGAAAAACGTAACTTTTAATGGAACACGTCAATTTTCCCTATAATGATAGCAATCAAAACGAAGCCAAATCTCATTTCATCTGTCAAAAGTGTCTGTCTACATGCAACTACACCACGTATGTAGTTTGGTTCGGCAATACCAGAAGTTTTGTTCAATCATAAATATGAGAACAAACACAGATGCCGATGAAATGAGAATGGATTTCATTGACATTATATATTATGCATGTACATAATATTGTAAATTAATGACTGTATATAAGATATTATCTATTGGATGTCACCATGGGAATTCAGTTAGTAAGCACGTCATTTTATCGAAATCTTCATCTTTTCTTCCTGGTATCAATACATAGCAGGTGAAAGACGTTGGTCACAGTCAAGCTGTAGTAGTGTGAAATCCTACATGGAGAAAGAGTATCCCCACAATGCCCACCCAATCCATCGCCGTCCAGATCAACGGAGATATTCCAAGTATTATGACCCCGATGATGAAAATCCCACTAGTGCAGAAACGTTACCTTGGAGAAGAGAGCAACTGAATCTCGCAGAAGAACTTACCAAACAAATGAACAATGGAAATAATACCTCCAGATTCAGTAATGATTACAAAAAAAAATCCAATTATATTGGGAGGCAGGTTTTATCAAAAGCTTCGGAATTAATCCTTTGGATGGGGAAGGTCATAACACTAAGTGAAGACCTGTCGGGATGTTCTAATGAGCTTATCTGGAATTCATCGACTGTCAAGATCTTAATAACATGCTTTGGGCGACCGACCGACCATAGACCAATCTTATGTATCATGACACCAAAACCGATACACATATCCAACCAAGTACAAATTGTACCTAGACTAAGTCCTCATCGTTACAGTCGAAACTACGTCTATAGACTTTTGTTTCGAATACTAAAAGAATGAACACTTGAACTTTCCTTTGTACACGATTGAACACTGACTAGGGTTTAATACCAGCCTTGAACTAACCAAATTTTATAAAACACTCTACCTGGTTTCACGAAAAGCACGAATGTAACCCACCACTGCATGATTATTCTTTCGATAAAGAATACCTAGTTGTAAGCACTGTAAGAGGCGAAGGCCGCCATTTTAACCTTTTACACCGAAAAGCAATCCCAGTATTAATCCGTAATAACAAGAAACGCTCCCCTAAGTGATATGAAAAATCCTGATGCTTATTCCTTACTCATAAAACTGTTTTCAAACTTTCAACAAATTGCCGTTACTTTTGGTTTTTAGGAGTGTCTCCAGCACGTAGAATGACGATTAGAGATGAAGATGGTAAGCCCGAAGGCATACATTGCTTACAAGATACTTTCTCCAGTCTAGAAGCTTAATTTGCACATGCAATGCATTCTATGCCAGTGTTGAGTAAAAACTTTTGTTTCCAATAGGTAACATTTCTCCAACTACCATGGAGAGCGTTCTTCCATGGAAAAGAGGGGACGATGACCATGATGCGGGTATGTTCGCGATTCGCCAAAACGAGTTCCCTGCCTGGGCATCAAACAAGGAATACCTGGCATATAATTCGCCAACAAACACATTCCTAGGTAAGCAATTGGAAACAGTGGAACAGTTAATCAGATCTCTAAGCCGCACAAGTTGAATATTTAGAAGGAAATATAATGGTGGTAATTTACGAAATATGCTTTTAGGGGGCATCGGAGGACAACCTAAAATGCCATCCGTGATAGGGCTTTTTAAACGCGACAGCATTGGTTCAGCTCAAGGTTCCAGAAGAGGGTCGCTCCAGAGTCTGCATCACAACAGACTAGACTCTCCGCGACACTCCATCGGATCTGATGGAAGCTTGGAAATGAGAATAGCTGCTGCGACAAGAGCCGGAGCTGCAGCAGCTGCCGCAGCAGCAGCGGCTCAGGACGATATTGAATTAGGAGTTGGTGCTCCAAGTGGTGGTATCTTGGGTCGTGATATACGACGCGGTTCTACATTTTTGTCCACCGCTCCTATTCTAGAGGAGGAGACAGAAGAGACTGAGGAGAAGGAAGGAGGAAAACCGTCTTCTCCAACAGGGGAACCTTCCAGTCCTAAATCTGATTCAACTGAGTCGTTGGGTTCACCTTCATCGCCACCTCATTCAAAACCAACGTCTCCTTCGCATGTAAGTAGTAAGCCGCAGTTGCATCAAATCGATGAAGATGAAGCCGCTGCTAACAGCTCAGACCATGAAGCAAGTGATCCTCACACTAAATTGTAGGAATACAGTTTTGAGGTTGAATCTAACAATCCAGCACATTTCAATATGTTCATTTGATTGTCGTGTTTATGAGCTTGGTTGCATAATTTAATTAATTATGTTTAAAATAGAATAAGACCCGTGTATAATATCATATTCTTACAAAAGAAATTAAACAGGATTTAAACCTCTAAGTAAATCCTAATCATACAATGTAATGTATCTTGATAACGCTGTTTTTATTCCAGAATGAAATTGTAAATATTTAAAGTAAAGCTTAGCTTTCCAACTATTCCTATGCTTATTTTAACTATTTATAGATTCGTTAACTTTACAAATATTTTAATTTTATTATAATTTTATAATTGAAAACGGATGTTCTTTCACAACCGTTCAAATTGTAAGCACAATACGATTAGTGATTTTGTAACGGAAGCTCAAGGTTGGGGGGCTTTAATTTACATAAGCATTATATATGATTGAGATTGAATTTCGAACTACTTACCTGGAAAAGACCTATGTGAAGTACCTACGCAAGTACATCAGGATAAATACTTTTGAAAGTACTTTGCATCCACTGTACCTGAACATCAGATGAAAAATATGCGCAAACTCCATATATGAAAGATTTCATTTGGAACAAAATATATTGCTTCAGAGATAGAAATTACGACACTATCAAGGGATGAGATTTAGCGATATCATTGCGGATTTATGAGGTTGCTAGATAGTTGTGACCTGTAAAAGTAAACATCAGTGGTGCTGACTGTCTAGGAATTTTAAATTTTAAAAGTATTAAAACAATTATGATGTTTATAATCTATAACGAGTAAGTATAGCATTAGCTTTAATGTCATAAAAATCAACAAATCTGTTACTTCGAACAGAGAGGACGGGATTAAAAACTTAGAATGATGCTTACGATCATTGCATAAAAATCATATCTATATCTCTCTCACGTGAAAACAGTGTTGTACCTTGAAATTTTTAATGAAACTTTTGGACTCTTGAAAATTCCTGTCTTAAACGTTATCAATCGGAGCAAATCAAGTTTTATTTGAATTACTTTGACGTAACCAATTTTTAATTATTCAACTATAAGTATTACTATGTTCAATATAATATGTATGTATATATAGAAAATAATGTAGCAATTTGTAAAATTAAAATAACAAACATAATATAACATTGTAATGTAAAAGCAGTGCCATACAGTATACTTTTTTGTGTCAAAAAGTTTACACACAAAGTCTTCTTCTAGCTAGAGCTAGAGATCCGTTCGTCTTCTTTGATACTAACACTTCAACCGATCATATCTTTTAGAATCTTAATCGCAGTTTCTCAGAATGACAATTGGAAATATAATGGAGATTTTAGGATAACAGTTAACAATGTTTACATCATCAAAGTGTTCCAATAAGCGAAAAACAAAACAACTAAAACTTTCTGAATAGCACAATTGCAAACTGATTATGCAAAAACTATAAATGCTAGTTTCACTCCTATGATAACACGATGGTACGGAGTACAGGTTGGGGAACTGTTGGGGTAATAAACACTCATCAGAGCAAAGTAAATGTGATACAGATGTGTAAAAACGTGTTGGATAATAGAAAAATGTTTGAGTAGAGATTGTTGTTATAAATTCACTCTTTTGATTTTTGTGTTAAATCGTGTAAAAATCTTCAACTTCCATGAGAAAGTTGAATTGACTCCTGTAAAAATACATAAATATGACGAAAGAATAAAGAAAAATGTTGACGATCCATTATCATAGTATGTATTGTATAAGGCCTATGCTTACTAGTAAAGACTTTATACTATGGTCAATTGATGAAGTTATTATTTTAAATGAATTAGAGTAATCCTGGATAGACTTACTGGAGAAAGATCCGGAAGATTTGTACAAAGTTTGATTTACTTGTAAGGCAGCTGCATTGACATATATGTAGCATGTAGCATATAAATTTTGCCAAATCGTGGAGTGGAAACATGAGAATGTGGAATCATTTGCAATCTACAGTCTCGATTGGATATGATGGGGAAAACTCTAATTGTTCATCCTGTTTGGTAATAAAGAGTTTTATTAAAGTAGTATGCACAATGCGAACAATGATACCTTATTACACCCGATCCTGTTTGATTAACAACTTTCTCACCATGCAACGAAACTCTCCGTTTCGATTTTAATTCGTATGAAACATAGATGATCATAGAGGTGATTGAAGTCATCATGTTTCTCTCATTGACAACATACATGCAACAATGATTAAAAGATGTACGTTCAGAATTCATGATCCGTTGTTTGAAGCGACACGATCGATAGAGTTATCATCGATTGAGTTTATAAAAAAACAACACAGCACTACTACAAATTTTACAGTAATTTTATTAACACAGTTTAGGAATGAAAACGTTGAAAATGAAAGTGTTTAGTACTGTATAGAAATGTAATAGGAAGACAGAACTCACTGTACTCAATCAAGAGACAAATTTTCACCAGCTATTAAAGCATTACACGTTAGCTTAAATATATAATAATAATATTGTTAAATTAACAAAACTCGGCCAAACATAATGCCCTTTCTATTCATGAATACAATATTGCATATAATAAATTACTTTAAATTGATAACGGACGACGTACATGAAAACTTGTGCTCTCAAAATCTGCCTTGTCTTTTCTATATGAATTCAATTTCATCTAATTCCTTGTACCGTTAAGCTTCCTTCACCTTTACAATCGCATATTCCATGAAATAATCATACCGGCAGCAGGTGTAGTGGTTGTATACAATATAAAAAGCTATGGGCTCATTCCCCTCATGAGTTTAAGAATACTTAGATTGGAATAATTTGTAGACTTGAGGAATACCCGATGTATGAATAAGTTGATCATTGAGCACTCGGATTTTGTTGATGAAGTAAATCACGTCATGTTTCCAAAAACTGGATTGTGACGACAGATACTCGGTCCGTACTCTTCATAGGCCGCTTTGGTGTGGCAGACTTGATAAAACTCCGGCTAAACATAAAATTATATCACTAGAATAAAACTCTAACTGCAATTAGTTTCGTGTAGATAATATCGTTAAAACTTACAGTTGAAGCCAACATGCTTCCTCCGAACCATACCGCATATCGTTGCATATGGTGCGATATAACTTGGACATCGATAGCTTTAGGCTGCAGAAATTAAGAATGGGTTACATTAACTTAAAATAGTTACTGCTTGGAAACTGAGGTGGCGCAACAAATCACTTACTTTAATCCTCCCTCCGCTCAAAGATTCACTTAATTTCAAGCGACCATCGACCAGTCGTTTTATATCTCGTTGCAACCTGCGTCCAAAATCTCGGAACATAGTGGAACCTCCTGACAACACAACACTTTGATATAGGGGGCGGCGCACATCAATAGGGCAGCTTTGTATCACGTTGTCCACAATCTCGGAAATGGGTGTGACAAAGTCAGGGTTGGCAAACTAGAAAAGAACAATTAAACATGTGAAAGAGATGTAAAATAGGGATGTATTAATTATAAATAATGGTAAGGAGAACTCGCACCTCAGGATGAAAGAAGATTTCAGGTCCCATGAACCTCTCATACCCGACGTCAACAGAGAAAGGCTGCTTGGTGACGCTGTTGACACCGTCAAACTTTTTGATCCATTTAGCTGGATCTGTGTCGTACTTCGCAAATTCTTTAGCAATATCTGGGCATATGTAGCAGTATCTTTCCTTGATTGCTTTCGCTGTTTCTAATGACTGCTCAGGCGGAATACCAACTTCTCTCTCACGAAGAAGCGATTGGATGAAGTAAGTTATATTACGACCCGCTATCGGAATGTGCTTTATACAGCTTCCAATTACATATCCTTCAGCCTGTAACGACAAATACTAGGTTTAACAAAAGCATGGAACCTCGATAAACAAATTATCTCTGAATCCTCAAACTATCTAGCTTACCACAGGGATTACGTGGGTAACTCCGTCTCCACTGTCGATTACAATTCCAGTAAGTGTTCTATCTTCCATTGGCCTGGAAGCCCACGATGCGGCCAGAGCCAGTACGGCTTGCACAGCAATGTATAATCCAGGAGCGTTGAATGATTCAAACATGATTTCTATCAACAAACAAAATTTCAAATTAATCAGAATCACCCTCCACTCGAACCTCATTTGTAATTCACTCATTTAGTACCAGCAGTATATTCTCTGTTTTCGGGTGTATTAAGAGGGGGCTCAGTAAGGAGGAAATAGTGATCTTCAGGTTCAGCTCTTAGGTACTTGAATATACATTGCTCCAAAAACTTCTCCATCAAATCCCAGTCTTCAACAATACCATGGCGCACTGGATACTGTAATAATAGACCAGACATACAATTCAGCGTGATCCCGATCTAACTCAACTACATTTGATAGTAGGCAAATTATTGACAACTTACTTTAACCGCATAGCCCGGATTTTCGAATGCCTCGTCTCCGATAAAGAAATCTAAATCTTCTACGCCCTTTGTAAGCCTTCTTGCATTCTGATCCCCAATTTTAGCAGTTTCTTTTATTCCAATCGCCGACGGGAAGATAAACTGGGGCTCCTTATTTCCAGCAAAGCCTAGTTTTGTATAGCTGCAATGAAAACAAACTTAATTATTAACCCCTCTCCTTCAATAATAAGTCCTGTATGGTAGTCCCGAACTTACCCCGTTCCCACATCTATAACACAAGCTGGTAATCGTCCAGCCATTTTGCTCGTAATTTGAATAAGGCCTTCTCAATTAAGGTAACCAGTTTCACTATATACTATTACATTAAATTTCACACTTTTACTGAAAATGTTCTTTCCAATTTTCGGCTCCACACCTAAACTCTTCTTCAAATCCGATCCACAACAACTTTTCACTTTTTTTTCACTACTCCGGTCCACAAAAATACGTCCTTCTTCTCTATATCAGAATATACTTCCAGAGAATTTTACAATATAGTATTTTGTTTTTCTGCCGGAAAAACTGTGAGCTGGAAGATGCTGGAGAATGCGGAGATGCCGGAATCCTAAAAAAATACTACGTTTTTATAGTGCACATGCCTAGAAAAACAACTTTTTAAAAGATGATAGTATTCCACTACACTCTACACAAAACTTCCGAAATCTTGCGGTTTCCCGTTAAAGAAAATTAGTCTTTAGGCTAGTTTGTCAACAGAAATTGTGACAGTTATGCCTAAAGATTTACAGTATTTTAATACTGATGATGGAGATACTGTGAGTTGAGTGTGTAAACAAAAGTATATTTTTCATAGCAAGCGGAAAATGTATACACTGAGCCCAAAGCCAAACTGACTCACCCAATGCACCAAGAAAGGAAGTCTTGGGTTTGTGAATGAGTCGTCGTTCTATACGCTATACAGCCCCACACAGTCTTTATGGTTTTTTAAGTGTGAAGCTGATGGTGATGATTTTAATGAGGTTAATATCATCATAATGCTAAAGTGTTTCACAAATTACATATTTTCATGCTATAATTTTTATAATGACAATGACAATTTCGCACTTTCGGTTTAACAGGACTGAAGTTTCACCAAAAAGGAGTGGAACATGAAGTATTGGAAAGTATGCTGCATGTATTTGGAATACTTTATCATATTATTTCAAGATAGTATGAAAACGATGCTGGAGGTGGATGCTACATATTTTGAAGTGGTTTAAGCTCCCCTGACTCAGCTAGTGGGGGATTGGTGTAGATGTTTTATGGAAATGATAAGAATGAGAGAAATAGAAAAAAATTGACATAATATGAGTGATAAGCGTTGAGTCGGTGACTGATAAAGGTAAAAAGTTGTCAGCGGATGTTTTATAAGCAAGAGTTGTACTTATGCTGAAAACATGGTCCATCCGGGAGAAGTTTAGCTCTGTAAAGGATATCTTGCAATGTTCAAGTTGAAATGTGGCATGGCTAATGTAAAAGTTAGAAAGGATCCACAGGGGAAAATTGTGTGAATTGAAATTGTGATTCCTAGCCGTGTTTCATTTTTCTAAGCAGGCAAAAAGGATTCAAAATGTTCTTGAATGTAGATTTTTATGCATATATTATGAAAAAGATCCATGAGACCATGAGAGTACAGGAATTGTGGTATCGGAATGATTTTTACTCTATGGACTATGGACTGGATTGACATCTTTCATTTTTAGGGGTGACGTGAGAAATTCGGAAATACGATGGATTTACATAGCATTTCTGTGGAAAGAAAATAAGCTTCATTCAACATTTGACAATTCAAGTTAGTAACAAATTGAAAAACATCGATTTTATTAACGTTAAAGCTTAAGCACTACTACTCTTCAACTCTGACTGAAGAGGCTGGTTGTTTAACAAATGTGGATAATCATTCCAAAATTTTTCCCCAATAATATCACAGTACATTTCCATTATCAGGTCTTCCTTGCTATCTTCTTTACCTTCC
>JAAXOA010001924.1:0-14461 GCA_036561885.1 Salina celebensis | reverse complement strand
TGGATCAAGTCCAAGTCCAATTGCTTTAAGGCCCCAAGAGATATTTGCTTAACCTCATCTTCAAGCATGATATTTAAAAGTTTTTTATTAATATGTTGACAGGCAGCAACACAGGCAGTCCTGGCTACTTTAATCTACAGCGGAAGGACAGAATAATAATGCTCATTAATTACTTAAAGCTACAAATTACCTAACGTGGAAAGTAATGGTTTCTTGGTACTTACAGGCAAATTTGTGAAGGCAAGAAAAGTAGACTGAAGAAAGCCAACCAAGTCAATGATATAATCAGACGCTCGACCCTGCGGCTCATTCAGTGTCCAATCATAATTTGCTAAATCAAAAGTTTCGTCAATTTTTCCTTTCAGACGGTCGTAGATTTGTTCTTCAGCTTCAGCGCGGGCGTCCTTAAACATGGACTTTCCTTGAAGTTCGGCTTTATGTGAGATATCTTTTACAGATCCACTATAGAAAATTCATGAGGCCAGAGGCCATATATAAGTGAACAAAAATCTGTTTAGCATTTTTAAATGAGTGCGAAAGGCTTACCCAGTAATACTGGATATAAATTCTTCCAAGTACGTGTTGGTGTGTTCTAAATGGTTTGTATTTATCGTGATTTGAATCAATTGAAGAAGGCCGACGGACTGTTTTTGTATCAACGTTGTTAGGCATCCACTCAAGGTACGCGTTAGTAACTGATTAGTTGATTTTCTCATCATGTCATCTACTTCCGTTTTGCTTAGGTTTAGCTCTTCTGTATATTTAAGGGATGCGTGGACGAAATCTTTTACTTGTTGATAAACTTTGGGCACCATTGAAGAAAAAGGGAACTTCCTTGGATATTGGCTTGACTCCAAGACGGGGTCGCGATAAGGAAAGGTTTCAATTATATCCAAATATTCCTCTTCGTTAGACACCTAACATGGACAAAATTAATTTAATAATTCATCAAATACAAAACTTTTACTGCCTGAATAATTTAATTACTTGGAGTGGATGGTAAGTATCTTCATCAAATATTTCGCGAAAGGCATGAACACATTTTTGCATCAGAACATCGGTATAGTGCTCACGAATCTCCTGAAGTGTAACATACAACTGAGAAATATTGTATCCATAACTCTGAAAATTCCCAAAATTGAAATATATTCATTAAACGCCAACTAAACTTGTCGGAGACAATAATTTTAATGAATACTTACGGCCAAGGTATTACAGAAAAGCATTATTTCGTTTTTTATTTGAAGGATTAAGTCTGAATCCGTGCAGTAGGACTGTAAGATAACAAATGCAGTTAGTCTATTGTTTCGATTGTTGAAATTTATCCAAATTGCGGCTTATAAATCAAGACATACGGCATGGGTTCTGAGTGAGGTTGCGACGGTAGGAACAGAGTTACTCCACATTTCTTCCAGTATTGTTTGGCTAACGAGGCCGTTAGTGGTGTAGAGTAGATGATTTTCAATAACGAAAAATCCAACGATTGCATGAAAGTAATCTCGGTAACCTTGAATGTTTTCATACTGCATAATGCGTTCAAAAACAAATTAGCATTTTTAGGTTTTATCTGGGAATGTTGAGACAGAATTGAGGGTTTCTTACCATATTTGAAATAGGTTGAAGTACCAAGCTTGATTGCTCACGGCGTTGTTTTCTGTAGTAATTTTCAAACGTTTGCTTGTCCCCAAGAACAGTGAATATATGTAAACAACGATACAAAGGCGAAAAGTCAACCAAGTCTTGAGCACTTAATCCTTCTTCTTCATCAAGTGCACTGGCATCGAGTTCCCCTTCACCTGAAAAAGGATGTGGAGGTGCAATGGTAACAACATTTTTCTTCCGTTTCCCTGGCGCCGTGTGGTCCAGGTCAAGCTGCTCCAGGGTCTAATATTAAAAATACATGTGTTGATCATAAACTCTTCCATATTTACTTCATTATCGACATACACTAGGTGTAGGGAAAACATACATGTCTCATAGCCACTTCACCAATTCTGCTTGAGTGTTTCCTAACATTTTCTAGGAAATCTTTCAATTCAGACATACTTGAGTCTTGAATCTGCTGACGGAACCTGTAAACGTTAAAGTAAAAGAGATGTTTAAATACATGCTTTCATGTAAAATTAGCGGCAAACACTACACATACTTTGGTATATTTTCACGAAATGAGCTGGCGAAACGATAGCGTGACACTTGAGGGAGATACGTGTGCTCCAATTGTTCAAGAGATTTAAGCGCAGGGTAGTACCTGAAATTGAAAATGAAATTGTAAACTGTTGGCACTATTATTCAATGAATGGATGGTTTAAAAACGAACCTTTTGTGAGCCAGTTGCTCCTTTAGCTTTTGGTACATTTTAAACACAGGAAGACAAATTTCTAGTTGCTCTATAGTTGATATTATGTTATTCTCTATTCTCCGTGCCTTCGCGACATCCTCCCCTCTTTGAAGTACGTTCGCTATTTCCAGTTGCATTTCCTTGTCCATTGATGATATTCTACCTTTCAAGTCTTGAGCTTCGGATCGCACATTTTGAAGTTCTAAAATAGAGTCGATAAACCCTTGGTAGTGGGCGTTGCACAACTTTTCTATATCCCTATCATGGCCTTTAATCCTTTGTTCCAAATGCTCCAAAAACTTCTGATCCCTTCCGTCTTCAATTATAGACCTGCACAAACAAATAAATTTTCTTGAAGAACCTCTCAACGGAAATACTTTCATCACTTGGTAATTCTAGTACCTAAATGTAGGACCCCAGTATGTATCAAGTGCCTCAATATCCTGCGACAACTGCTCAAAATTTTGCCACTCCGTCGGCCCATTGGAAGGTCCACCACTTCCTCGAGAATACATTCTGACGGTGCTGGTCAACCCCGATTCCTTTGTGCTTTAACTATCCAGCATACGTACTTCTTTCATTATTCTTTTGTTCTCCGTCACAACCTTACTTCAACTTTTCAAACTTTCCAGACTGTTATCTTGCACAGAATAAGTCAGGAGGATGGTTACTAAACTAGGCAGACCTGGTCTAACTAATACAAAACGACAGTAACAAAAAAATGGACAAGGGTGACACAAATCTCGTAACACAGTTACAACTAATCATAGGAAGTGTTTTACTTCCGCTGGATTGACGGTTCATAAGAGAGAGTCATCCTGATGACAGAAGCATGTGTAAACACCGTCAGGTGACACCTTCACAGCTGCTGGTACTCGTAAACTTTGATTTCCTTCTAATATCATTAATTGAACACTTTAAAGTAACTCCTTTCGCATTGACAAATCTGTATAAAGTCCTTTTCCCTTGTGTTGTTTTCTAAGTACATAACAGCTGCAGTATGTGAACGACCACTGACAAAAAATAGACACGAGAACAGGATGGGCTGTAATGTGAGCTGCGATAGCAAAAAAATAGTTTGGCTCATCCTCATCCGCTGCGTACTATTGTAGACTAGAGCAAGCTAAGTTTACAGTGCAGTCTTCTGGTAAATTGTCTCGACTCCCTTTCACCAGTTCCACCCGAAAGCGCAACCTGTTTCTTGCTTTTAAAATGCGTTCATTTTGGCGATTTACTACTTAAATATTTTTCAAGCTGGAATCTAGGCGATAGTTTGACTAGTATGACTTACTATCACGTTAACTTTTAGGCGATACTTACAAGAGAATTCTTTAACCCCTAACCTCCGAATTTAAAAAAAAGAAACTTTGACTCATGGAGTTTCAGTGTTTTCTTGAACCGGCATCGCACGAAAATTCATGATATTCCAAACCTCAATCATGCATCCTGCTGATGAACATTGTGAGTCAGTGGCAAGATGAATCAGTGCATGATGATGAGATGACTATTCAAATGAAACTCGGCTGATTGTTGTATGAAAAAGTTGTGCAATTTATAGGGAATGTAGTGAAGTTCAGAAAGAGCTAATGGATGCGAATATATTTTACCTTCACTATATTTATTGCCTATATGTAACGTTCCGTTGACTTCTCTTAGATTTTGGTGTACTTTCCCAAACTCTAATACAGGATCTTTAAACAAATTTCAATATACTTCATATAAAAAATTTGGCCACTATTTCTAATCAATTTCAAACTTTCATTATGATTTAAATTTCAGAAATTTGTATTCTTCTTTTCAAAAATTCATGCATAGCTATTATAGAAAAACTGCACCTGCAGTCAGCCTCGCCCTCACTGTGTGGAATCTGACACTACGCTGTTTGCAAATGAGTATGGTCTACAAGGGAACCAGTTGATTCCATAGATGGTACGCACGTTATCCTCGTCGCGAGCCGCGCGTTGGCTACTAAACACAGTATACGCTGTTACGAAATATGGCCAATTCCCCTACAACAATTTTATGTATGTATTTGTAATATTAACGCTTGTCTACAATGCTTGCAACATCTATTTTCAATTCGTTTCATGTTCAGCTCGCAACCACACAGCGCGCAAGGAGGGAAGAAGAACATGTGCAGCATAATGCGAAGAAAATAAACTCGTTCACCAGGTAAAAAGCTCTGGGAAGCAAGCGAGTGTCCAAAAAAAGGCTTACGAAGTCAGGATTTGAAACAACATAGCAACTAAACAAGTAGGTACATGTTTTGCCATGCAGTAGTGTTATTCATCGGCCCTCTCTCCCCTTTTCCTCTTCATTCCTCCCAACATTATGCTGCGTTTTAATCGCCAGTTGGGCTGGATTCAACATGAGCACTGCTCATACAACATCTACGATGTGGCAAGATATTAGTTCATTTCCCCGCCGCTTTTTCCACTCTTATATTCTTCAACCTTACAATTCCAGTATTTCATTTTCTGTCCGTTTTCATACTTCACAATGTGGAGAATATTTTGTTGGACTGGAGAAGAAACGCTTTATATGCAGAGAGCAAACCGAGAAAATGATATAGGAGATATTACTAGTAAAGCGTCTAGGAGATTCTAAAATAAATGCTAGGGCTACTTATCCCTCCTATATATTAATTTCCATGGAACTTACTTGTATGTAAATAATCGACTGGAATAACTACGATTTTTTTGTATGCCAGAAAGAAGATGCATGAGTATACCCTAAAAACTAGGAAAAACAATATCTCATACGACAGTTAAGCTTACTCTTTGGTGGACTAGTGTGCATTATGTTCAATCATTTCCAGACACATGTAAGAGTCCGCTTAAAAAACCCTACCTGTTTTTTCTCTTTTGTTCACGATGAATTCTTAGAAAAACAAATGAAGCCTGATTTTTACCCTCCACTGAGCAATGAGCAAATAAAAACAGCATGCTAAAATTACATGAGCTCCTGAAAGAACAACAATTCTGCGCTTGGATGACAACTATAAACATTATTACGCGTGGACGAAATAGCCAGTTTAATTTGACATGAAATTGGTCCAAGTTCTATCAGATATAAATGTTTCCATTCCGAGAAATTAGAAAATAACAACAACAAGTAATTGCAAAATAATACAAAACGGAAAACGCTTTTGCATAAGACATCTATTTAGTCGTTATTATTATGCTCGATGCTTTATTATCCCAGTGACAACTTAACAGAGTAAGCTCTATGGAAAAGTAGAATAAGGTCGATCAGCGAGATTCAATAGTTCCATGAGACAAATAAATCACAAGCGTTACGTAAACATACAAGGTAGGGTGAAACATTGCTTTTGCGTTGGCGCTCTACTCATGGAGGGCTTTCAGCGTTAGTTTTACTTCTTGCGTGCATGAGTTTTTTTTGTGTGCAAAATTCAGTCTGAATGCATTGGATGGAAGCAAATCATACATCAGAATGGAGTTCCAAAGGAAACAAAATATTAACATAGGCAATGCACTGATCTTTTGACCCTTTGAGTGTACGATGCGAACTAGTATTTGCTTAATGCGTCGCTNGAAATTGTACGTTGTGCAATGTCCGTTGAATGGAAGTTGAAAAATTTAAAATGCACCGGGTTTGTGTTGAAATATGATGATTGTAAACTGTTTCAGTTCTTATGAAGATGACTTTTAACCTTGTGCCATCAAGGGAACGGCTTTGATTTACAGCGAATTTTCTTTAAAAATCGCGACATATTCTTGCGCAACCGTTTTCTCCAAGATTTCTGTATGTAGCCATACTATTGCAATGGATATTTTAGCGTGTGTGAGTCAAAACAAAACTCAGAATACAGAATCGTGCAGGTATACAGCTTTCTGAAAAAAAAACTATTGAGTATTTGTAAAGGTATGTTTGCATTCTTCATGTCTCTCTATATACATAAGTGCACATCATTCTTCCCTAACAATGATTTATCCTATACATAGTAGGTTTTTCATTGAATTGTTGCAGATTAGTGGCAACGATAACCTGAGTCAACAATGCTCCTCGATATGAACAAGAAGAAGCGAGTTTGAGATACGCAAATAGCAAGCGTATTGTTTTGTGTTTACCAAATGAACAAATTTTATAAATTCTGGCCACACAGGATTTTGCAGAGTTGAGTCACACGCCGAAACGTATGCCATCCTTCTCAGCCACATTTTGTAAGTAAGGAATTGATCTCAGGGTTTGCTTTGTTGGAACATGTTTGCAGGAATTAAGAAGACTAGATAAGTTAACAGAGCAACGCTGCATAAACACAAGTGCTAGCCTAATAGCAACATTTTTTATACATTTATTGCAAGACTGAGACAGTTGGCAAGCAAACAGAAGGAACGCTTCTCTCCACTAGTCGTATTCATACATGGTATGAAGACACACTGAACGAAGGAACCTTCTCTGTCCTCTTTCTTTGCGTTTCGTTTTGTATAACAAGCTTACAGAATAACATTTTTTTCAGGCATACACGCGCAATGCAAATAGGAATCAATAGCTTTACATGTTTCAGCTATGAAAGCGTATGGCTAGTTTTTATTATGCCGCATTTAAACACGTACGTCCACATCGAGGAGCAAATGATGTGGTGATGCCCACGTACGGATTCCTTTAATATATTTCTCCTAGCGAAGAGTCAAGTGTGCTGAATAGGTCTGAAAAATAGGCACTTCACTCAAACTAATTTACATTTCTAGCCGTATTTAAGTCGCCATTAAACGTTTAAAATCAAAGTTTTATATCAACTTGCATGATTACATGATTGCAATTCGGGTATTAAAAACAAAGCCATATTTTGCTGTAGTATTTTGGATACTCCATGGAAATGGTCGCAAAACTGGTGTTCTTAAAACTTTCGTATGGACGGACAGAAAAGCTCTCACTATTTTACAAACGCACTAGCTGCTCTAGGTTGCTTGGTTTTCAGTTTCTACCAAGGTGCATGTATTTTCTGCTTACAGCAATACTTTTACGAGAAGCATTTAGTATACCACAGGATGGTCGTCGTAGAGGTGACTTCGACTCTTTTCGTTCGTAGCTAACCAACAATTTTCCTCATACAAAAAAAAAGTTGAAGTGCGTACATGCCAAGTTACAATATATTATACAGTTCCAGATACGCCAAACTATGTGTATACTTCTCAAGTAAACCCTTACACGAGGAATGAACATTGCTATAACAACTACCACCGTCCCAGTCTCGGTATTACTTCTTGTATAACTAAAGACGAAATGAAAAAAACCAGTATCATTTCTCTTTCATATTCTGATGGTTTTTGACTAGTGCGAGCAAAGCGAAAATATCCTAATCATTATAAAACTAAAAGCATTCTACTGAAGCACATATATACGAGTAGCCATCGGTTGGTCACTCATCATCGTCAGTTTATTCTTCGTTTGGCTCAACCTATTATTCATCACAACATCATGAGGGGATACAATACCAGTTCAATTGAGAGTAAGTAGTGCTAGTACCTGTAATAGTAGAGCAAAGTTAAACAGCGCTCGTCGTCTGTATGCCCTCTCCTCTGTGCATTTTTATATCTCGTAGAGCCTCTTATCCCCACACAGTAAGTTTGTGCTCCTGATTGTACATTTTTAAAAAAATATCATACTCCAAAGCCTCAGAGAGAAACATACTGGGAGAAGGAATAAAAACTGAATACGACTTTGATGATGTCGATGATTACGATTGCACTTCTTTTGAAACAGCGGTGATGGTATCAGTGGCTGCTGGTGGTAAAAAATAGCAAGTAACATATTACAATACACTCTCGCTGGTCTTTGCAGAAGAAACATCATGATCAGAATAGTGTCGTTTAATCGTCTATAACGATAACAATAATGCATTTCGCATTTTGATCAGTCACTCGCAAACGATAAGGAAATTTTTACATTTAGCGAGCCAGTGCTACTGCTACTACTACTACACATGGAGTTTTTGTGAGACAAATTATAACTGCAACTGAAAGGCACACTTTTAGCAAACCTACTTCAATCATCATCAGATCAGTAATGCGTGTGATACAAAAACAAGAAATATATTAGAGGAGACGATATGCGTATAAAACCAAGTTATTTTGGCTGAGTTTAAAATTGAAAAAAGGACCAACACAACATGTACACAACATGTAAAACACAGCTATTTGCAACATACGCAAAACACACAAATACACAAGGAGGAGTTGGAAGTTATGACTAGTATTGGTAAAACAACAATATGCGAACAGTAAAAATTGTGTTTTAAAGTTAGTTACCTAAGTTGAAGATATTTGTGGACTTAACAATAGTGTAATGCAAGTGAGCATTGTGCAGAGTACACTAGACATAAGAAATGTTGCTCTGAATTGTGCGTTTTTAACGATAAGCAAATAACAACAGAGAGGCTAAACAATTAGTGGTTCGTGGTGTTTTTTATTCATTGGACGATTCGTTCTTTAACGAAGGAGATAAGGAGGGACGCACATTGAGGTGCACAGCTTAGTGTCAGTCGCGGGCCTAGTATTTTTGCTGGAAAGTTGTATGAACTGACGTAATTGAGAGTGTTACAAATATGATAAACTACCCTAGTATAACAGTATTTCTCCTGGAAAGGATTGTCAGTTCGCAGTTTACATGTACAAGTTACAAATAACTGAAAATTAACGTTCGTGGTGGAACCTGCCTCCAAATTTAAAGCTGCTTGACGCGCTCTCTTGTACTATATTTGCATGAACCTGGGTGACAAGTACAAAATGGTTCCAAGAAAGGGTTTCTATGGCAAGATAAATAGGATGGATGATGATGCAGTTGACACTGGGAACTTTCAGGCATCAGGTGCATTCCTCGTTAAACGCATGTTTGATGTTGCCTGATTGTCTATTCGTTCGTATCTAGATTCATTCTTCTCCCGTAGAATTTTGTTGAAAATTAACGTGTCTTCAAGTGAACGTGCGCGCCAGCAATACAAGAGGACATTCATATAGAACCACGAGTATCTTAGTACCTCCACTTGGATTATATGTTACTTGATTAGACCACAACTGTGCTTACAAATATCCGTACAAATTTCAGCTTTTTTCAGGAGGCAAAGAGAAAGCTGCTGAGAAAAGCCGTATATTTTTATGTTGCGATTTATCTGTGTACCAATGTTTTAAGTTTTTTATTGTTAGAGGTGAACCTTAAATAGTGAAGGGAAACTGTTACCGCTATTGTTACATTCTTATGCAAATTTGTTTGCCAAACGTGTAGAAAGAGGAAGAATATTATTATTGTTTCTTTCAGTTGACAAGTTTTTTTGTGGTTATTATTTGACAGTTTAACTAGAATCCATTTTTAAAGTTTTATTATCTATACTTTTCGTCACGCTTTGCCGATAATTTTTACCTACGTATGTAAACATAATATTCCATTGTGTTCCACCTGTTTGTCACCTTCTTCCTACTCAGTTCGCAGTGACGCGTGTGAAACACCGATGCAACGTTGTTCAGACAAAAAGTCATGATCTTTGGTAAACACATTCTTCCTATAAATAACAACAAATTTTTGAACTATTTTAGTTTTATTAAAAACGAGAAGGTGTCTCATCAAGGTTTTGTTTTTTTTACTGGGAAAATCGCTTGGAGTTTGTTGATTATATGTATTTTCACTAAGTTTTGCATGATGCCTGCTTATCATTGCCAGAAAACCTGTTCTATATTGTGACTAAGGGTCAAAAAGTATTTGTTTCCAGTTTCATGTTTGTTTAAACGTAGTTTTGTTTTTTTATCTAAAACAATTGTATTGCTACAACAAACAAAGCTCTAACGGTGATGTGTTTTACTGTGTGTGGTGAAAGTTATTGGTGAAAACGTTTTGTACGTTCTCTTTTGACTTAAATATACCTTTGTTTTATTACTGTCTTCCAGATGTGCAGAGTTGGTGGGAAATTCCATGCATAGCTCATTTTTGTTCATTGTTTCGTTTGTACTTTGAATTGGTAGACTTTGATATTGAGGTAAGTCATCTTTGCCGTCTTAATTTGTCCAATTAATGCTACTATTTATAATTATGTCGAGTCATTCAATCAATCATTAAATATTCAGCCAAAAAGTCTTGTGATTTAGAATCAAAACTGATTCTCACCTTCTAGCGAATAAATCGTCACAAAGTTTACGAACATAACAGAACTAACTGCATGTCTTACCTAACACAACTACATTTGCAATATTCTAAGTGTACCTGCGGAAGCAATTATACATGTGCACTAAACAATTGCCTTATCCTTACGCTTTATCATCAACCGATCAGCCTCAATAGCTTTGTGGAGGTACCTTACCTAAACACACACTGTTTTTTTATTTACAAAACTTGTGTTTTTACATATAGTGACCTATGCTTTGCAGCTGTACTCCAACTTTGATCAAAAGGAATATGTTCTTTTTATGATATTCCAATAAATATTGCACCCACCTTAATATTAAAAGCTCATAGAAATTTATACTAAAGAACTCATAATTTTCTAAAAAAAACATGACTTATAATTTTTATTATTTAAGCTATAAAAATTTGGTGGCTTAGTATGCACGTTTAATTTGAAACTAGAATGAAATGCAGATAAACAGGGTTTTTGTTTACTTCAATTGTTGGATGTTATTGTAAGCTAAAACGTGGCATTCGTAAATTACAACCAACGACCAAGCATCTTTCGCTTTTGTCGTTAATTAGCAGAGATGGAACCGCTGCAAGTATGAAGGCGCATGATTTTGTTGGGCGATGATTCTCATTGATATTACCAACCTTATAGGCCTCACAGCTTCCATTTCTGTGTTCGGAATTTTTAATTGGAAATTTTTATCAGGATTTCAATTTTCTTTAATTGTAATTGTAAATATCTAGTATCCATGAACACTACCGCTATCATAATGTTTGAACAATTCTAGAACTGACAGATTGGCAGCTCACTTATTTGTAAGCTTCACTGTCATGTTATTGTAACTAAAAGGTTCCTACAATCATAGCTAGGTTTGCCGTTGGTAGCCATTAAATAATTATTATGACACGAAAGAGTGGCACTGGAAAATTTAGTTATGTTATTTATTATGTGGATACTCAAGATCTATCGTTGTTTCTTCAGAGTTTAATGGCATGGCATAAACTTTGTCTATCTTAAGTGTTTTGTTTCTTAGCAATAATAAATGCTTAAGTATTCCACAATAACTGTCATTTAATTTCTTTTCGTGTTTACGGTGTTATAACGACAAGATTTTCAATACCATTATGCAAAAAGGTGTTTTCCGATGAAGTTTAAAACAGTTTTTTCTTGGAATTGTCTGTCAATTTCAGAATTGTCAAGAATTGGACAAATGCGCATATATTCCTTTAAAGTGTCAATAGTTAGCAACACAAATGAGCTTTAAAATTCTAGAACGCAATTGTCTTCAACATACACCCGCCATTCTTTAGTGCCATTAATATTACTAATGAAATACGCGCTCAAAGTTATTAACTAGAAGCTACGGGAATGATTTAATGACTCATTATTAATGATGAGTTTACTATTGACTCATAAAAATTATGATTTCAATGGACACATTTCCACTAATACACATCGTTTGAAATTAATTCAATGAGGTGTTAAACCAAATGAAATTAAGTATCAACTGTTCTCTGTGAACTGTAACCTGATTTACTTTTCTCCCAATGGATTAAAATGCATAGAATTGATTGGCATCATTGTCTCTGAACGGTTATCAGGGAAAACGGCCAGCGCCTTGTGCTAGCAACTAGTTGATTTATCCTGTGTCTTTCTATTGTGCGCGGAATTACGAAACCAGGTCTTTAAACGCCAAATGTGCATAACCCATACCTGCCGGCATTTCCTTTTTGTAGTTAATGTAGCGTTTTTAAAACGATTGACCTTATGTGGGGATCTAGGGTACATTGAAGGGATTCCCCGGGTTTTCACAATTCAGCTGTAGCCTTGATTTGATGGATACAGGCAACTTGAAAAGGAACTTTGATCGTAACGATTGACCTTATGTGGGGATCTAGGGTACATTGAAGGGATTCCCCGGGTTTTCACAATTCAGCTGTAGCCTTGATTTGATGGATACAGGCAACTTGAAAAGGAACTTTTTTGATCGTCGAATTAAAGAGACTTCTACTTTCCAGTTATTCGCAGCATATCTGTTGAGGATTGAAGAAATATGAGACAGGTGCATTTTGATTTGAGAAGCCATTTGCATATCATAAAATGACAGTCATAAAATTTCCTGTAAGGAGTAAGGTCGATGGAAATTATCTAGAAAACTCATTTCCAATAAAACGTTCAAAGTTCCTGTGAGCAGGTGCTTTCAAGCCTTACTGCTTGAACTGAAGATTGATTCCAGAGAAAGAGTAGGTTCTGTGTGAACAAGTTTTGTTTATTGAATGTGTTTTTTAAAACTTACTTCCTTTTACCGCAAAATAATTGCTTACTTGAGAAATTATTCCTGTTTCATTTATTTATTTATTTATTTATTATGAATTCCAGGTACCCTATCGTCCTCAATGTCGCCCTTGTTGCTTGTGAATGTTTAAATGTTGAATTGAGCTGCTGTGTTGCCATAATACACAAACAAATTTGTTTATCGCCTTTGTTTGCTATTTAATAACCTCCTAAAACTCACTGCTCGCAACCATTCCCTGTACTACCACCACAACCGGATGAACTGAAACTCCTTTCAAAAGTAGAACTAATCCTGATATTCGCACGGAGATTCTGCCTTTGTTTAACCATCACAAGCATGTTTGCTGACTTATAAGAAAGACATACGTTCATTGTTACGTCCAATACACAGACAAATTACACAACCTGTCAGAGTTTTGGTCATTGAACGCTAAGAATAAGGTGGAAAATAGAGGTTTTATACTTGACGTATTTGTCTCTATGTCTTTGCGGAAACAAAGGAGCTAGAGGAAGCTCTACTTACTGATGGCGTAGCAGATTCGGGTAGCTCCATACTTCAGGATTTGATTGTTCGACTGCTGACAGGCTGCTACAGCACATGCAAAGATGAAATCACATCGTCCAATTATCAAATGTACCTGAGGAGACTCTTCCGCATGAGATGTGAAGTGAGTGATTTTAATTAATTACTTTATTAATAATATTAAATTGTAGCATTACAGAGAGCAAAATGACAAACAAAATTCCACGAATATCAATTTCTAATCTCAAAAGATTCATGCAGAAAACAAATATTCAATGCCACTTCAATCAATCCCCATCAAAATGAAATAATAGTGCTTTCTACTTCAATTATAGTACTTATTTCCACTGTTAGTGGATTTTGTGTTGACAGAGACCTGAAAATCATAGTTGTGTAATTGCAAGACATAAAGCCATAATCTTGTTTTACAAGAGACCAGTTTAAAATGATACGACTTCTCCTATTTCCTGCCAGTTGATCAGGAATTGATTTGGACTTTCTAGGATTTTTTTTTGCATAAGCGAGTAGTTCATTCCAAATTCAATGAATTCATTTCTCCATTTAGTCTGTTTGTGTAAGGGTTCTACAGTTATACAGCTCTAGTGGATACTACTTACACAAAACTAGTTGAATGCTTATGCTTACGTAACCAAATCACACAACTGTCGAGAAATGGTTCAGATGAAATACCAAAACATGGCAATTACGGGTATCCCGTTCCAAAATAGGTTAGCTTTCGTTTTGTTGAATTGACATGAGACATATCCAATGAATACTTTTTAAGAGCATCTAAGGCGACACCTTTTTTTAAAAGTTAAACAAGATTGTTTTGTAAGTTGGATGTTTTAGGCATACTTGGACATATGGTTCATACAAACCAAAATCAAAGAAACGGTTGCATACTGCTTGTCGGTAGAACCAATATCATTCTACAAAACTAAGACTCAAAATGAAGTACGAGGTTCATGTATGTACACATAAGCTAAAATTATCAGTGTGCCCCTTCGATTTACAGTATAAGAGAGTTCCATAATAGAAAGTTAAATCGTCAGAAAGAAAGTAGAAATCAGTAGCAGCCCATGTTTTTATGGGACTCAGTACTACGCGATAGGACTATTATCTGCAACAGAATGATGGCAATAGCTTAGGTGGAGTAATCGCCATGGTAATAATAGTA
>JAAXOA010001923.1:0-14470 GCA_036561885.1 Salina celebensis | reverse complement strand
GTATTTTTATTTTTACATGGCATAGCATTGGAAAGGTCACTGGCAATGCTATTCTTTGACGCATCTCTTGAATGAAAACATAATTTTACTTTTCATCCTTTTTTACGTTTCTTTTTTGTCTATTATTGTCACATTTAGTGCTAACGTTCAGCTTCGTCTTTATAGCTGTTCTTAACAGCTTTTATTTTTATATTTTTAAATATTCATTGAGAGTGAAAGCATGCATACCGCTTGACTGATTGCACATTGTGTAGACTTTCACTAAAAGATTCTAAGATGGACACCTATTTTGCTTTAGATTGAGCCTATGCTGTTGTTAGTTTTAAATAAATGACAAGCATCTATTATGAATTTTATGCCGTGAGAACTAAAACAGTTTTGGAACAACTATCAAAAAAAAAGTTTAATATTGTTTAGTTCTTATAAAATGTTGATGAGTTTTTTGTCCTGTCTTCTTGAGAAATGCGACGGAGAGCTTGCTATGCTTTCTCTTATCAAGTCCTTCACTCTTCTCCTCGCTTGTTTCCCTTAAACGGAAACACGATTTGCTAACAATTCAATTAGTTTGTCTCTCTATAGCTCTTCTTCCACAGCTTTTTGAATAATCTGACACGTTTGCAACTTTTGAATGGACATGTTTATCAAGTGATCTCTAAAGTGAGAAAAAAGAGACGAATGTGTGCTTGTTGTAAAGCACTCGAAGCGAAAATAAAAGTTAGTCGACAAGCTACTTAGCTTGATGAGGAGAAAGTTTGTTAGCGAATTGAATAGCCTTGTTTGTTGTTTACTCGCATATTCACGCTCGGCAAAATGCTCTTTTTATATCACTTCACCATTTTTGTCCGACTTAACCGTGCCACTCTCAAAATCGTCATGGAATCAAGGTTTTTCATAGAAGGAACCTGACAAGTTTCTGCTCTGCTACGATAAGCATTAGGTGAAAGTTTCAGGGAAAGCGACCATTCATTTTGCTCTTATCATCGCATGTTTCACCGGAAATGTGCTCAAACTCTTCTAGAATGTTACTTAAGGCAAGTGATAAAGAACCGCAATTTCTAAACAATCGGTTAACTGTAATCCAGTCGGTGTCCGGAAGGTAGTTTCATTTGTAGTGAATGACATTTCAATCAGAATTGTTTGCAATTGTTCACTTTAATGCAGCTGTCATTTATTTTCTATTGTCTGTACTTTTAGCATTCATTGCCCTAACCTGGTTCTTTAGAAGACATTATTACTAGTCTTTTACAACCATGTTTCAATTTTCCCATTCTTTTATGCTTTCGCACAGTAAAATAATTCAATAAATTAATTCCTATATATATGTGCATCGTTCCAGCCAGACTACAATTAACTTCCAACCCAACTAGCTCCGTTTCTGGTTTTTTCTCCTTTCCGAGTTAATTTTATTTTCAACTAGAATACATAATCTCCCTCTCCATCCATATTTCATTATAGATATCCAACAGTTTGAGAAACAGCTTGAGCAGGTATTCATTTTTAATTATACCCCATACTGGAACATAAAATTGGACTATACTCTACTCACATTATTCACCTCATGCTTTTATAGGGCTACAATATGAGCTCCTTTTATATTTTACGACGGTGGCCGGAATACTGTCACGGAGTGGCAGACAAAAAGAAGAAAATTATACAAAAAATGGTAGGCAGTTTTAGTACCAAATTATTACTGCTGTTGCACATTTCCCAAGAAAAGTAATGGGTTACCAGAAGGAGGAAAGAATTTATGTTGTATTCCTGTAGAAAAAAAAAAAACTGAGCTCATTTAGGGGATGTAATGATCACGTTATTCTTCACATTACAAACTACCGCCTGCATAGTTGAAAGAAAAGATACTTTTGTAAAAAAAACAGTAATGAAAAGGAAATGGATTTCCTTATTCGAGAAAGCTCCTCAGTAGGATTATGTCATAGGATGATGATAAATTAGGGAAAATATTAAGAAAAGTTTGTCGTTTTTCTGGTGGCATGGTGTTGTAGACATATATGGCACTCTGGGTATTCTATGCTTTTATTGGGCTGCGTGCCAAAACATCGTGGGATAGAGAAAGTTTGTTGATATATTAGAGACCTGTTGGGTAACTACTGTGGTATCGCGCACTTGTGTCAACCTGTGGGCATACACAGTCATTGTCGCAAGTTCAGAACAGGACAGTCAAGTAATCTCAATTTTATTACGGGGCAAAGTAATAAGATGGGATTTATAGAGCATACTGATGCACATCTTTCTCATGTCGGTTCTCAGAGAAAGTTTGGTTAAAAAATGACTCTGTCTCTGAGAATTTTCTAGCCAATGAGACTACTCTTGCATTTTTATTTATAGTTTTAAGCAACGCTCTTGTTTTCAGTTTGTTTACATTTTAAATTGCAATAAACAGAGTATAATAGAGCTGTACATTGCCCCAAGATGTTATTCGCAAAAATGATGACACGACAAACTTTGTTTGCGAAAGGGATGTTGACAAAAAAAAGTACCAGGTAAAATTTGACATTATCCAACAAAACCTATCACTTTAACTTTTCCATTAATGATTTCGTCGAACAAACATATTGTGTAACTAGTCTTGCTCTTTATTCCCAGCTCTCTACTCACTCTTTCTCCCCAGAGTGTACACAAGTTTATAGCAGCTATTGCGTCCATTTTGCTCAATGTTTTCGGTGAAAATGAATAATGCCAAAATACAGTACGGTACGTTTTTTTATCAGAAGTCCATTTTCAAGAGACATTATTTCTCAAAAAAAGAAAATTTTGACTCTTTTTCCAATAGCAGTAAAAGCCTTAACCAACTCATCATTGCAATGAAATAAAAACTCCGGGGAAATAAAGTGTTGTCTGAATTGCTTGTGAGACTAAAGGCGATACATTTGGCCAGTTTTGGTAAACATCTAAAGCACATTATCGCGCAATACTTTTCTATAAGACATGCTCAACCTACGGAAATGAAAGTTGGGTGAAAGTAACTTTCTTCGCTACTGTTTTCATGGAGACACACTTTCTAAAAATGCTCTAGAGTAGATAAAGAGGGCATTAAAGAAGCGTAGTCGTTTGTAATGACCATTATTGGAATAGATTGTACGGAACGAAAGAACGAAAGGCTTCCTGAAAACATTACTTTTGTAATTGGTTAAAATATAAAGTGTGTGAGGTGATACATGTTGAGAATAGAGCACTGAGCAAATATTTTTAAAGGAGTGTACGGTAAACAGCTCAAGGTGTGTATGTGCATGCAATTGATATGAAGTATCGACTTTTTTGTGAGAGCTTCTTGAAATATTTACGTTTTGGAAGGAACGGTTTGGTTTTATAGTTGGGTTTGTTAAATTATAGACGAAGCTATTTGATGTTTCTATACATTAGTAATGAGAAGAAAAAAACTGTCATCGAGAGTGTAGCATTTTGTAGCGTAGTTAAGTTGAATGTTGTATAGTTGTATCCATTGTAGCTGAAGAGTTTGGCGTAATATAACTTGTTGAATTGGAAATGACGTTGGACAAAAGAACAAAGCAATTATCAATAGGTTCTAATAGCTTTCTTTCAAATAGGATGTCTAGAAACTGCCAAAGTATAACTTTATGAAAATGCTTATCTTATTTTTATCGTAATATTTGTATTCGTATGTCATTTTCTTTATGGCCTTTCAATATCCGTTTTTATAGCTGTTTACGAATAAATAGAATGAAAGATATAATCCGATCGCAAGACATTAAATGTTTTACTTTGAGACAATTTTAGCTTCGTGAGATTGCATTTTGCCGTTTTGGTTTGTTTATGCTGTAGTAAAACAAAAACAAAAGTTAAATGAAAAAGAATTTCTATTGCTATGGCCAGTGATTCGCTATAAATTGAAGGCCAGCTTGCCCTTATGTATTCATTACGCAACAATGAGTCTAACTTGACATGGCTTTCACTACTGAAAAAGAGTGCCGTTCAATATAAAAAAGAAAAGCTTATCGTTTTCCGTGAGCTAAGACGCTTGTTTCGCAAGATAAAAGTACGAAATGAACGGTATGGTACGTTAAACAGTGAAAAACAAAAGATCAATCGGATATAAGAACTAAGAACTTTCGCAACTTTTCCTTTTTACGTTCAGAATAAAATGCTTCCCGTATCCTTCATTGTATCGTACTATGGATTAAAGAAAACAAATGCGTTCAGGCACCCTGCATTAGCGATGGGGTAAAATGAAATTGGTTTTATCTAAGTTATTTTCACCTTTCCAACTGTAACGGATTTGAAAACTACATTATCTAAGACTGTGTCACTGAAGTTTGAGAAGGTTACATAGTTATAGAATCCTTGTATAACTTAATCTATTTTCTTCATTAACTTTCACCCTCATAAACCACCAAGTCAATCGAAAACTTTATGGGGAAAAGAGAAACATCTTGAGATCAACTTTGACAATTTTCTCCACTTTGTTCTGATTCTTCGATTGGAATGGACTGTGAATTTCTCCAAATGGTATTTCGCTTTCAATTCACAGAAAGCAAACAAAACTTAGAAAAGCAATTCCCCTGTATTTTTTTGCGGTGAGAAAGTATTCAGTTACTTGGAGGAAAATTGAAAACTTTAATGAACTTTGGGAAAAGTTTCTGACTGTTCATTTGGAAGCGGAAAACATGATACTCGCTTTTAGATTAAAAAACCAAGACAACTCGCGTGTGAACGAAAATGACTTTAAGGGCAACTTTGATGAAGCAATTACAGTCAAAATGAGCATAAGTCTAAAAATACAACTTTCCTCCATGCGTCTCAACTTTCAGGCGTTCCGAGTAGTTTTAGTTATTGCATTTACTGAGCAACCCTTAAAACACTCCCTTCAGAAAATCCACTGAATGCGCTACTTTCACATTCACTTCTAGAGCATTATATAATTTTCTGTCAATTGAAATAATATCAACGAGCCTTGTCATGTTTTATTATCTTATCTTTATCCCATTTTATGTGACAATCACCTACGNCTTTATCCCATTTTATGTGACAATCACCTACGAGTAAGCTTTACAGGGTATTTTTCCTGCAATAAAGCCACCAACAGTGAGCAATTTCGGTCGTTTTCAAGGTAACTTGCCTATTGTGAAGGTAGAAAATATGAAGGTAATAAAAAGGGAAAGTGGAAGAAAGTCTAAATTGATTTTCAATTGACTTTAATGCGGTGTGTTGTAAGTTGGCTGAACAGATTTTCGTCTAGAAATCACGTAGCGAGAAACGTGAATGGAAGGGTAAATCTGAGTGCTACCTAAGACGCTCATATTATATAAATGACACGAGGGGATGATGGCAAAAGCGAATTGAAGTCGGTTAAATCAAATTAATAAATTGTCTCTTCTTTCAAAATCTAATGGCCTTGTTCAAAACTAAACTAACTGACGATGAGTCTCTTTCCTATCTATTCAATGATGAGTATTGATGAAAAAATGTTTGTTGGGTGATAAAAAATGTATAATAACACTTGAATTTGTATATTTTGCATGGATGAATTTTTAGAGAATTATAAGTAACGAGTCTACTGTTTGTAAGATTTTATCAGAATCAGAAACGACCATTTTTGACTGTAATGTACAAACTACAAACAAGTTCTCAATGGAGGACTGCGGCTTGCAGGACGATCACTGAAGAAACTGATGTGAGCAAGGTACGGGCTAGGATAAGATAGAACATGTATTTTGTTATCGTGCTTTTCACTTTGTGGTCTTGCTTGGTGGCGGTGGCATCTGTCCTGGTGACACGGGCCCCGTATGGTAGTCATGTTTGGTCGGCTGACGTCATTTTACATCGAGTGACCTTAGCTCACACTACACTGAATACAAGCATGCAGTTTATATTTTCCGAAACTCGAGTTTGAATTTCATGTTGGTACCGTTTACGCCTTTTACTTAATTGGGGAAGTAACTTGCAAACAATAATATGTAATACCCGTTAATGGGTATGCGATATGGATTTTAAATCTGGATTCGATAGAAATATTTCCAGTGTATATTTTGCAAAACACTGTTCACGCCATCTATCTTTGAAGCTCTATTACAAGTTCCGGCTGTGGAACTCTTGTCTTGACTGGAGTGGATGTAGGAACAATTTAGAGAATTACGATTTGGTCTCTCAAGATTCCATTGGTAGGTCAACTATGAAGTAGTATTTTAGAATCGAAGAAAAAACGAAAATTGAAAAACAAAATTGTATGTCGCAATCTGTAAGGTAACAACTAGAAAATGCTACGAATTTCAAACTTAAAAAATTGCCATGGAAAAAGATTAAAGCAGTTATATGAGTTAATGTTGCAATGACTCCGCGGAAATTTTATGACAACGGTGAAGTTGGAACCCGGTCAAACTTGGACCTCATATCAATATGCAAATGCGAGTTCCAGGAATTGTTACCAGGAATTAATAGATGCAGGTATCATAAATATGATGGCGATGGCCAACTAAGGGGAAGGGAACAAAGAAGTGGAGAACCCCACTGGTGATGGAAGGAAGCATGTACAGAACATGGGAGTAACCATTCGTGTTACTAGAGAGAGCGGAAGTTCATTCCTTGAAAAACTATCCAGCTTTCTCCAGCCTATTTATCAATAGACTATTTGTCGAGTGTAGAGTTTAATGTGGGGACTGGAGAACTGTAATCTTAATGTATTGTACGTCAAAAATATAAAAATTTAATAGCTTTAAAAACGAGAAATTCATACAAAAATATAAGTAAAATGTACATTTTTTTGTAATTTTGTAAACGGTTGGTTAACTTTTATTCTATCCGACCACTTTACGGCATACGATTTCAAGCATTATACCAGTTCCCTACTGTGTGAGCGATTTGAATTAGACGAGTGCAATGAAGGACGAGTTGAAGCTATACCAGTTGATGTATTACCGTACTTCATTTCGTTGGTAGACATCTCGTAAAACTACATAAACTCGTATAAAACGCGTAGCTCGTCGGTACCAACATTAAGTACCGTTGACCGTATATTTGATCTCTCTAGTAAGGGCCCTTACCACAAATTCACTGAGTTTGCCATTTTTGAATTTGCATTAACCATTTGTGAAAGTGTGCGATAGTGGATGGATGCTTCATACCAGTTTAATATGGACAGGTTTGGTCTGTCCGTGATTGAAATCGTAAATGAGACCACTGATTGCAGAGACTGGATTGTCCTTATTCTTTGAAGTGCTGTAAACTTATGATAACTGACATGAATGATTAACATTTTTCACTGGTTATAAAAAGTTTCGTTTCCTAGACATTAAGAATGATACAATTTTGCATTGTTATCAAGTCGAAAACATGTAATCATTATCCCCAATGTTGACAATCTCAGATAATTAGGTCCACCGACTTGGGTCGTTGACAGGTTATTACTCTAACCTGGAAAAAAATGTATAAACAAAACAAATTTAACTATTAAAATTATAGCTGCCTTTTTGTGCAAATGCCGAAGCCGACCTCCTTAACTCTACGGTTGTTGTCCTATTATCAGGAAGTTTTTGGGTGCAGATTTAACCGATAATATTTATTCAATATAATCGTATTACCCCAAGATTCTTACTCGCAACCCCCATCAGTTTTTTGAGACAAACATCATTTTGCTAGGAGAGCTAATCCAAAGATTAATACATGGAACGAAAACTTTATTGCGAATTTTCATACATAAACTTTGAATTTCGAGACAACGACAATAAATAATTGCCAGTTGGAGCATACAATTCAGAACAAACAACAAGCAATCAAAGAAAACCTTTGTTGGAATTGCAGTAGCAAGAAATCCCCGAGGCATCTGGAACTATGGATGGTAATCGCCTTAGCAACATTCTTTTGTGACTTTACCGAACCAGATAAATAGCTTAATTTAATTCATTAAATCACACAGTCAACTGTAGGAAAAATATGAAAATATTTACCATCATTATTCTTAATACTTTCGCAACCACTGTACGATGAAAGGAAGAGTGCTTGATTGACGGATGCATTGCTGTTTCGCATTCATCCACACAAACTCCAAGTGTGATTTTATTGCTTCTGGGTAAGGCAAAATCAATGCGAAAACCAAGGGGGTCAGAGCTTAACTGTCTTTGGCGGAGATCATCTATTGTCAATATAATTATGTTTACATGAGCAATTGGAGTGATAGTGCGAAGAAAATCATTAGCTTAAAGACCAAATTAGTGATGAGGTTGATGACAGCTTTCTTACTTTACTGCATTACAGTGATTCAATACAATTTGCTAACAAATAATCATATTGGCAAGTCAATCATCTTTGAACTGAAGCCTCATTTGCGTCAATGTTCGCAACTTGTCCAAAAGATATAGTTAACGAATATAATCAATAAACATGCTTTAATCATTATGAACTGTTTGAATCTGTTTTGTTTCAAAATATTGAAGAGGTGTTAAAAATGAATAGTTTGGTTTTTGTAACAATAACAATACAATAATATGTAATAGGAGCATGGCATTGGTGCAACACGTTCAGTTCATTGGCTAAAATTCGGCTTAAAATCCCTTTTTCTTATTTTAAACGGCTTGCATTGTGCCACTGTGCCAGGGGCAGTTTTCATCTCACTTACCAATGACAAAATTTTTTCGACTAAGATCTTACTAAAGTCGTGATATTACATTGATCCAGCGTGCGCACTGAGTAACATGTTGTCTTCTGATTTTTTACCGGCTTAAAACAAGTGACCTTCAAATAATATTGTGCTTTTAAAGGCTGGGCAAAGTTCCCTGCTATCTATAAACGAGTTTCAAAAGATACTAATAGAATTATAATGTAAAATAGTCATAAAAGGTGCACCACCGTCTACTATCGCCGATGGCAAAAAATCAGTTTTTCTTATCAACCAAGCAACACATGAGAGAACGTGTCTTTATGTGCAGAGGGTCCGACCAGAGTGCATACCATCTAAAATACCAAAATTACATGGAGTAGGTAGACATTAGACATAATTCATAGTCATAACACAAATTGCGCAATTCTCTCTTGGTCAAGGAGGCTGGGAAACCTTGAAAACAACTAAAAACGGGCAAAAAACCGAAAACTATGCTTCACTCCTGAGCCTCTTGAAAAAACATTTTTGAGTGCTACCTAATGTACAATTTGTGTAACACGCTCGTGTCAACTTAATCTTTTGTTTAGTGACTAAAATTCACAACGCACATTTTTAGGTACGTTGATCGTTAATTAAAGCATTTTTGCTCTTCCTGGATGCAAACTCTGGTTTAGCTGCGCCAACACTCAGGACTACTTGAGGTCGGCCGTTATGACAACTTATTTGCTATCCTGTCATGATCTTCGCAACCTGTCAATCTTGTAGAGCCGATTGATTCATAAAAAGAAACAAGCGAGGAGTTAAGATAAAAGCGTAATTTGTATTGATAGATAATTTTTGTGAACTGTTGATACAGATACCGTACCGCGCAGATGTATTCACATTTTTTACTGTACAACCGACATGGACACAATTTGTATGAATATGACTGGTAATGGACAACGCGTTCTTGTGTGGTAGGCATTCTTGATGCTGATGCCGATTCATAGTACCTTACATGATATCATAGTTTGTTTAGCATGTGAACACAAAAGCCACTTTTTTCTCAATAATATTCATCCAATTAAAAAATTTTAAGAGAGTTAATACAACAGGTTTTGGAGAAATATGAAACAGTCCTGGATCTGAGTGTGATGATAGCAGGGAGATGGAGGTTTGCAGCTCATCGAGCAGGAATTTTGTAAACACTAGTAGATAGATAGATAGTTAAAGTAGCTATAAAAAAACTTGTTTTACACATTTTCAATTTGAAAAAAATGAGAGTTTCTTCTCATTGTCAATTCCATACGTGTGGCACGACCGGTGCTGTTCTTACATTAGTGGGAGCCTTTTTCTTAGCGTTTTGGCCGAATCTTTTTAACTATGTTTTGTACAAGGTAACGTTTGCACTATCAACTATGCAAATTTGTTAAAGTTTGAAAATTTATGCATTTTAAATTCTCCTGATAGCAACTTGAGTTATCAGAAGTATTCCTATAGCAACAAGTTATGGCAAGAAACGCCTATTCCGGTCTACATAGAATTCTACTTTTTTAACTGGGATAATGCGCCCCCGCCTGGAGAACCCTTCGAAAGTCTTGAGAAGCCGAGGTTGTCACAAATGGGACCTTATGTATTCAGGTACTTTTAAATTGAAACCCATTTGCTTTTTTAAAACAATTTTTACAATTAAAGCAATGTCATGGTCTATTATGATTTTTGTATGAAATGTGTTAGAGAAAAGCGGTTAAAAGTTGTGAAACAATGGAACCCTGAAAACAACACGGTTACATTTCAGCAAAATAAAACTTGGTACTTTGAACCAAGCATGTCGAAGGGATCGTTAGATGATCCTATCACAACGCTAAATATTCCTGCAATTGTAAGCAACCGTGTTTTATATACATACCCATACCTTTGAATTTTACCCATCATATTCAAACTGAAATTATGTTTTGGGTTTCATGTAGTCTGCTGCCTTTGCCATAAGAGATTATCCAAACTGGATAAAGTTTATTTTAGACACAGTGATGGTTGGTTACCACACTAACCTCACCGTTACCAAGCCAGTAAGAGAGTTTCTCTTCGATGGTTATTACGATCCGCTTGTGAATATATCAAAACTAGTCGACTTCATACTGCCCGTCACAATTCCATTCGATAAGTTTGGATGGTTTTATGCTCGCAATGGGTCGGAGACTTACGATGGAATGTTCAATATGTTTACTGGAAAAGGGGATATCTCCAAGTTTGGAATGGTTGGCGAGTGGAACTATGAAAATCCCACGTCATCATTCAAGGGTAGATGTGGAATATTGAAGGGTTCTGCGGGCGAGTTTTTCCTGCCCCATCCGAGAAAAGACCGAGATATTTCATTATTTAGCCCGGATCTTTGTAGAATGATTTCTTTAACATACAAAGAGGAAGTGGTGGTAGAGGGTATCCATGGTTACAGATACTGGGGAGATAAACACGTGTTCGATAACGAAACGCTGAAGCCAGGGGAAAAGTCATGCTATTGTCCAAGCGGGGATTGCCCACCAAGCGGAGCGATAGACGTGTCTACGTGCAAGTAAGATAAACCTATGACGCAAATTTTATAAAATTACATTAGCCTTTGTTTTGATTATCATGCATAAAAATGTTTACGTTGCAGATTTGGATCACCAGCATTTATCTCGTTTCCACACTTCTTCAATGCACATCCTTCATATCGAGAGGCAGTTGACGGAATGCGCCCTGACGAAAATACGCATCAAATGTTTATCGATCTTGAACAGGTAATCACATCAAGCTCTAATCACATGATTGCATTTGCAGGATTAATGAGCTTGCAACAGAATTTGATATGAAGTAATTTTGCATGCAATTCAATTTAGCACACTGGAATTCCCCTTCAAGTTGCTGCCTCCCTGCAAATAAATATCTTGCTGGAGAGACGTCCCGAGTATGCTCTGTTTCAGAAGGTTCCCAAAAAGACATATTTTCCTATAATATGGTTCAAAGAGAGAGCCCTTATTGACGATCAAATAGGACCGGAAGTTCGTTTTGTATCTAAAATACCCGACGCAGGTTATTTAATTTTTGGGACTTTGCTATGTATGGGATTATCGATCTTGTTGATTACGGCTGTATTCTTTTATACTAAAAGAAGACACCCGGGAAGTAAAGCCGAACTGAAGTTGGTTACAACCATGTCAACAGACTGCTAATTGTTGTTGTTAAAGACTGTTGTTAGCTCAGTACCAAAGTAACTTAAAAAGGCATTTTTATAAGGACTAGCTGTGATTTGTTTTGTACGATAAATGCATGCCAATAAATTTATAATGCGTTCTTATATAGGCGTATCAAAAGACGTCACCGCGGTTCCTTTCCAGACAGTGTTATTGATTTTCATTACAAATCACAAGCCAACTTCCCCTATCAGATTTATTACAGCACACCCTCGCCTTTTGGAGTGCGTACAAATACGTATTGTCATTTTTGTTTTAATACTTTCCGCACGCAAATTTCACAACCAGTTTAGCAACTTTTTTTTATATGCCGCATAAAATATCTGTCTACGCATGGCACATGGAAATTCATGCACCCTGACAATGACTCACTGTTGCACCCTAGCTATATAAAGCTCTTGAAATTTTATGGTCTGTAGTTACCTCCAAAACTTGTTATACACTGCTGCGGAGGGATTGGAACTTGCAAATCATGCGTTAGATACCTAGCTAGCTCGCTTCAGTATTCTGCCAGCTCGCCCAACCATGTTGCAAACATAGTGGCTCTTTCGTTATATTTTATTCACGCACATGTACTGCTCCAGTTTAGGAAAAGTAGTTCATCCGAAGAGCTGCATACAATAAGCGTCTGCACTACCAAACTAACGGTAAAACTTTTTTAAGCTCAACTATTGTTCAACAAACAATCATAAAATTACCCAGCACGATCTTGATCCATACGCATTTGTTTTTTGTTTTCCCATCATTAAACTGTAAATGGTGTACGCACAATTTTTATAGAACGTTTCCCCAAAAGCGATCTCATAAGTTGAGTTTGTTTTTGGTATAACGCTTTGCAAAATAATGCAATTAAACCCCTGTCCTGTTGATGCAGAAGCCACTCTGCGATAGTTACCATAGTTTGGCTGCTGTCTATTGGCATGCTATGTAAAGCAGTGCGCTCCACTCTACGCTAGTCTGCAAGGTCTATATTTGGTGACCCAGTTTCTCCTCCGGTATATAGTATTCCACAGAAGAAAAATTGATCGACCAACTTTTTCAACGCGGAGGAGGGAAAACACACAGTGTATCTCCTTCATGTCTTGACTCCTCTTTGTTGGAAGTTTTTTTTTGCAATAGCATCCCATCACATATCACACACACTGTTATATACACTCTCTTTTTCTCGTATCATATTTCGTCTCGTCGTTTTTACTACATGGCCTAGTTGCTATTTTGTGCTATATGCCCTGTGTTTTCTCGTTGCTCCATATAAGATGATCTACCATTTGCACGACAGTTTTTTTTTGTGAAGGTTTTCCAATCTTTCTCGTTGTGTGTTTAGCGAAAATTCGTACTAGTTTGCAAGATATGCAGAGGCTAGCTGTAAACGTATGAGGATGGGATATGTGCAAATTGCGAATTCTCTCAGCTTAGCTAAGGGCTCTGGGAATGGGAGCTCGCACTTTAGTTGCAAATAGGAAGGACGTCTGACGTCCTTCTTGTTTCTTCTCAGTCACATTGTTTTCTTCATTTTTCTCCTTTTTCGGCTTTAGTTTACAAATACATAGATTTTTTTTCACAATTCGGGTGTAGAGTTTTAAAATGTTTTGTTTCCAATACATTCCACATTCTTGTGTAATATAAATTTTTTACTGATTGCAACCTGTCAAATTCCAATGATTTTTTAAACTAGCTGTTTCAAGCACCTCATATTACTAAATGGATAGTTGATAAGGAGATATGGTGTGATGTCAAGCAGTATCTGTTGTAATTTAATTTGGCGAATGGAAGTATAGTTGACGGCTGAAGCTGCTGTGGTTTTAGAGTGTGGAACGAGTGAATGGAAACCGATATGATAACGAGGAGAAAGCCTACAAGTATTTTTTGGCTAGAGTTTTGTATAGTCACGCAAGTCACGAGCAGTTGAAGGAAACCACTTTTTCCACACCGACATCATCATCCTATCTGCAGCAAAAATGTAAGACAATAAAACATTAATGATTTTTTATTTCAAAGAAAATTTGACGATTTTAACCACTAAGCATAAATGTGTTTTGGTATAAGTAGTGAACCAAGTGATTTAGGTGCACCTGAGAATTTCTTCGCAAAATTAAATTTTATTTACTCATCAAATAGTTTTTCGGTTCGTTTTAAACGTTTCAAGAGTGTTTATCAGAACCACTATGGGATAATTAATGCCGAAACGGTAAATAAAGCAAGTTTTCTATATAGGCGTGATTTCAGCAAAGTTCACAGCGTCATTTTGTGTAGTCATTAGTAAGCCACTTCATGTGGGTCTACTCCTCTGTGAGTGGAATGGTAAATATCAGATTACTTCTATAGAAAGAGATCATAAAAATGACAAAACAGAATACATATGGCATAGCTTTTCTATTAATAGAAATATGAAAGTATTTTTTGCAAAAACTATATCATAAATTCATATTGTAAGCAGTTACAATTTTCGATATGGATGTGTTTGTGAGTGAGCATCAAGTAATTTCACAATCGTATTTTTACACTTTACACGAGTGTGTCCTCCTACACAGATATTTTGCATGGCTGCTGTGATCATATATTTTCTTTTTAACAAACAACGCGATTTTAATGTGGCTTTGGTGTTCTAATACCACGCTATGTACTGCGGTTACAAAATGGGACGATATAAGAGCAACGCTATACACTCCAGGTTTCAGCGAGACCTTGATTT
>JAAXOA010001922.1:0-14481 GCA_036561885.1 Salina celebensis | reverse complement strand
ATGACAATTTCAATTCATATGTTTAAGAAAACTAACTACTTGAGGCAATGTTTAGCCAGTTGTTACTACAGCGTTTTACATCCAAATGCTCTCCAAGGGATCTCTTCTAATTTTCATTCAGCTCACGTCACGCAGTTTCAAAAATGGCAGGCAAATAAACATTTCGTTCGTGGCAGTAAATCGGATTCTCGTAGTGTCGGAAGTGGTATTCAACTGTTGGAGAAACGGAAACAAGAGAGTATTGACAGTTTGGGAAGCTGGGACACGACTACAGACTTGCCCCTAGCTGTCGAGGAGTCGATTGCATCTGGAAAGCCTATTCCGTCGATTTCTGCTCCCTCCATTGGAGTCAGTTCTATGAAAGGCCGGAGAACCTACAACGAAGACCAATATAGCTTCCAACAACTTAATGAATCTCTTTTATACTTTGGAATCTTTGACGGTCATGGTGGCAAAGCGTGTGCAAAATTTTGCGCCAATATGTTTCCAAAGCATGTAAGCTCGTAGACACAAGCCGCTTCGCTCTAAATTGCATTCAAAGAAATCTATCTGGTTTGGGAAATAGTTTCCCACTTACTTACGGAAGTAAATTTCATTTCTCTTTCAGCTTCAGCGTTCCTTTCAACAAAGAGAGTTGGATGTTGCTAGCGCAGTCCATAATTCATTTCTTGAAATAAACCGTGCGTTCACTCAGTGGTTCTACAGCCTTGACAACAATGGTGAGCTGACTTGACAAACGAAAAACTGTTTCCATGCATAAAAAAACAACGAAACACAAGTGAGGTTATGACATTTACAACCAGTGTGGGATTATTTTTTAACATATTTCAAGACACGTATAAATGTTTAGAGAAGTATGTTGTGTACACGGCGAACACAAAATCAGAAGAGAAAAACTTTCTAAATCTTTCCGTATGGTTGAAAAATAGTCTCAGTTCCCTACTCCTTTTCCATTACAGGCATACAGAATGCGTGATACAAGTATCGTAGTAGAAAGATCAAACATTTCCTGTATAAAATACCTTTTTCTTGTATAAGTCACCGAGCCGGTTTAATGGATATTACATTCCAAATGCTTTGCAACCTCTGTAACCTTACACGGAGGAAACCTGTGTGTAATCTTTCAACACCTCATGTTTCCGATCAAACAATAATCAGTCTATTAATTAAAACATTGGCAACCTCCTGTGACACTGTAAAAAGCCATTACGAACAGTGGAACAGTAATTTCGCTCACAGCTACAGGGCAAGCCGCTTTGATGTGTAATGTACCATATTCAGCTGAAAATGAAACGCATTTCTTTCGGCAAGAGGAAATGGATGAATCATTTCCTACCCGAGTTTGGGCATGATGAACATTCCTAGAAACAGGGATAATTTATAACGCCTGGCTGTTTCATTGTTGCGTCTGTTTCCTNTTCGGCAAGAGGAAATGGATGAATCATTTCCTACCCGAGTTTGGGCATGATGAACATTCCTAGAAACAGGGATAATTTATAACGCCTGGCTGTTTCATTGTTGCGTCTGTTTCCTATCGATATTTATACACTATAGAGATTTGTATCGTTAATATATAGAGTAGAAGCCGTCATTATCAGTCCATGCTCCAAACACCTTTTGTTCTTCTGTCCACAGCAAACGAATGTTCCAGTTCTGGTACTACAGCAACCGTCTGCTTGCTCCACAACAGTGTGAATCTATACATAGGTCATGTTGGTGATAGCAGGGCAATACTTTGTCGATCTGGAGAAGCTCGAAAACTTACTCAGGATCATATTCCGACGCTTATTACGGAAAAGGTTCGTCTATTTCTATTCCCATTTTTCCCTTTTCAAAACCGGCTACATAGCTCTGCCTTTTGACTTTCTTCATTTTTAATGAAGTCGATGCTGTGCTTCAATTGAAATAGGAGAAAAAACATATACATACCTATAAAAGAAAATCCGTTTTCTTAAAACTCGGCTTGCTCGCTTGTTGGGTGGTACGCGCGTTCCAAGTAAATGAACTAAACTAAAGTACCCAGTAATCTGTTTGCATCCAAGCTTGAATAATATAAAACACAGCTTTTAGCGTGCAATTTTCGCTGACGCATCAGTTGGTTAATATTTTTCTTTCTCAAAAGCCCGACTAATGAATTATTCATAACTCATTGCAAAAACACAGGTTAACTGCATAGCTTTGTAAACAGGTCCATTTCTTTATTTTCTAAAACCTATGCATGTCTCAGTTCTATTTTTTTTCCTGTCGTTTCCTCTCTGTCCTCATCCAAATGTCGCTTTCCCTTTCAATTTAGTTCATTGTACATTTCATACACTTCAATTGATTTATTGATTTTCTTCTGTTTCCTCTTCCCCGTACTTTTACCGGTTCATTCCATTGTTTCTTCATCCGAGAAGGTTTCCTACACCAGTATGGGAACTCGATAGGTGGGAAAACGTGCATATTATTGAAGGGAATTTCGTGTAATGACTACTAACTAATGTGACGATCCAGGTTGAAGTTGCACTTGTTGAAACAAGAGTTCACTCATGTGTGTAGTGTGTAATGAAACACTATTTCCAACTCGGTTGATTACTCTTTCATGACATTAGTGATCCAATTTGGTCGTACGGTATTCAGTCGATGGGCTAGCGGAGAGTGTTACAAAGAAATACTCTTCAAAAGCTTTAGTCGTCTACTCGAGAATCCTTTGATCGATGCCTCCAACATTTTTTTGTTATTTATTTTGCTCACATTTTTTTACTTGCGAATAACGAATTTCCAGGAAAGGATTGAGAAATCAGGGGGACATTGTGACCAAACAAGGGTAAACGATCGACTAGCGATGACAAGGAGTATTGGAGATTTGGATTTGAAAAAATACGGGGTTATACCAGATCCCGATGTGAGAATGTTGAAAGTTGACCATTCAAGGGATGCTTTTGTGGTTCTCACAACGGATGGAATCAACAATGTCATGACGGATGCTGAAATTGTGGAGATAGTGAAGCAAACCAATGAGCCCCAGTATGCAGCAACTCTGCTCACGGACACTGTAAGTAAAAACTTTTACGTTATTCAATCTACATTATTTTCAAGTAATCTTTCCAGTTGGATTAGTAACTGCAAAAAACAAAGTATTTTGGAAGATTCAAGGAAATTGTAATTGGGATTGACAATATAATATGACAAGGCACATTCTCCTACTTTCATAACAACTGCTTTCATTTTCAAAACCACAACTCTCAAGTACATGGTTTTGGTACTTAGGGCTAAAATAGACTTTGATACAAAAATATTTAGCTACTTTTCAAACTGCAAAGAAGCATGAAGATAAACGTAATCATAAAAGTTTCTTATTCTTGGATTGTGCCTACTAAAAGGAAAACTCTTTTGTAAAAAAAGTATTTTTATATAAAGCTAATTAAATATTTTTCTTTCAAATAACCATAAACTATTCGTAAACGTTTAAGCCCTTATACTGTTAGCTTTAAAATTAATATACAAAATTGACGGGGAAAGTGGTTGATATTTTTAGAATTTATTTTAACAAGCATGTTGGAAAACTGTGAAAAAAGTTTAGCCTCATAATGAAAACGGAGTTTACCCACAGGCCTTTCAGTACTCCTCCGAGGATAACATCACGTCACTAGTTGTGCCTCTCGGAAGCTGGGGAAAGTACAGTGCTGCTGCAACCATTTTCCATTCCTTCGGAAAGAGTATGAATTCATCAAGCCGTTTCAGTTGACTGTTTGTGGTATGTAATTTGGCGTAGTATAAACCATTATTTAGATGCTGGTGGTTTTATTTTATATGTGATGCTGTTTTTGTGTTACTCAAGTGAAAGCCGTGGCAGGTTGCTGGCAATAGAGGAAAAAAATCGATGGTTTACTACGAGTGACCCAGAAGAAGCGTCTCACTATCTGGAATACGTGTGCAAATATAGCAAAATAAAGTCTGCTCGGGAGAAAAAGAACCGACGATTATCATCAGTTCCCTTCAGCCATACGATACGTGAGATGTGAGACACATGAGACGATATAAGATATGCCGATGGTTTACCTAAATAGATTAACTTCGTTTTTACTTATATATTTGCAGCTCATATTCCTTTTCATTGCAAATCCTCTGGATTATAATATTGTTCCTTGTTTATTATTATTTTTATTTATATTATCCTTTTTTTATTAATAAAGTCTCTTCAACATTGCTGTCAGCCCGCGAACATGCAAACATTTGTATAAGGGGCAACAAGATCATTTTTTAACCCAAAGAGACTTGAGTTATTTTATAGCTATAAATTTATATGTTATTAGTCACCATTACAAAATTTTACATCTGTTATTAAATGGTACAGGTATATTATCATTATGTACGTTACGTATAAATATTAAATATGTATGAATAATAGCTTTCATGAAGTTCTTCTGCCTGTAGGAATGATGTGATGTGTGTACTATTTGTTCAATATTCCCAAGTCCTGCTTAACGTAGGGGGTAGGGGTCTGTTTGTATTTACTTTTCCGGATGTATTAAAATTGGAAAGGATGAAAGGTTCCCTGTGGATATCGCCATATATCTCTTCGAACATCATTTTAGATTATATATCTCATTTTTACGGATTTGAAACGTAACCCACTAAAATCGCGATCAAAGTAAGACAACAAGTTCAAACATTTATAAAACAACCAATAAGGTAGAACAAACAACTCTGTTTAGGTATGAACAGGTTTTATTAACCAAGATTACCTAACCTAAAATATATACATAAAACAAACATTATTCATAAAACTTCACCAAATACGCTTTGCTGTTTAAAAACAATTCACTTCTGCCTGAAGCGGTGGGAGATTTGGGGCCAGTTACAACTTACCACTTACCACCACTTACACTTACAACAACAATAAATGTGGCCAGTTGGTCATTTAATTTAAAGGTAGCATTAATGTTAACGTATGTATTATAAACTCAACTAGGATTTACAAACAATGATTTAAACAGCTTAAGATATAAAATTCTATACAAGTTATTTTACAAAAGGAATGAATAAATGCATAAAGATAGTATGTCGAGTAATAACTAATTAGTAAAATTACACTAACCAGGTTCCCATTTTCAATGTTCACTCATTTTTAATGTCAAACATGCGTAGGTAGGTATTATGAGTCATTTCATTACAGTTAGTTTAGATAGTTCGTGTCTGATATAAAGTCTATAGTTTCAAGTTTACGGAGAAGTTTATATTCAATAATATTTTACATACTGGTGGTGGTTGATTAAACAACATAGTCTTTTAAATTCCACCTAATGCAAAGAGACGACTTACTTTTAGGATGTTTTAAAGATCCAACATCTGTGAAAATAGCGAATCATGTTGTAAAACTCAACTTCGTTGACACATTAAAATCCGTTCCTTCATATATTTCACAGTGGTCGAGCTTACCACCAGCGCTTTTCCCTGATGAAGTATGACTGAATTTATGTTTTGAGAGATCCACAAAAGATTCATTATGTACATACATATATCACTGAGATTCTTTTAAAATGAAAAAAGTCAAGAATGAAACATTGCTTGAACAAAGATAGCGCGGAGAAAACGCTAGTAATCGTTTGATGATGTAAGGCAAGTTTATTATTTGAGCACGGTAGACATTTCATGTTCGGTCTCCCCAGTGCTTCCCCGTGTATCTGGTCGCATCATAGTACTCTGTGCTATTTCATCGTAGGCGATAGTGAAAACACTTTTTTTCTCTAGCATTTTATTCCTCCTACTGAGATATCCAACCATTCCAATCCCAGAGTCGTCATCTTCATCAGGCCCTCGTTTATCTAGAGAACGTTCCGGCTCTGCTACATCACCTGGAGGTGGATTTTCGACTGAGTCATTAGGCGCTACAGCAGCAGCTGCTGCCTCAGCTTCTGCAATATCAAGTGTTGATTGTGATGCCAACTCATTTTCTAGCCCATGAATAGTATTTATTCTATCCATCTTGCTTCTGTCACTAGTCTCACCACCAGTATATGCCTCGTCATCGTTATCCGCTTCATCAGCTTGCTTTCTCTGTGAGGAACGACTTTCTCCTCGCTCTACTCTTGTAGAATCTTCATTATCCTCATCCAGCCTCTCGCTGTACTGCTCGCTTTCTTTTTCCCTTCTGTTGATTGTGGTTTCCGGCTGTTGAGCTCTGGATTCACTTTCTCCATCAGGACTTTGTGGCACTCCGTCGCTCATCATTCCGTCCGCATCTTTTGGGTTACTGGAGCTATCTGTTCTGGCTGAGCTTGGCGGAATGATATTAATATCAACCATACTCTGCATTTGAGTTGCATCCTCTGAACTTTGTCTGTACAGGGAAGAGCGGCGACGTCCTCTTCTGCTACTTTCCATAGATTTGGGCGATGCTCCTCTCACGTCTGACGTGGATTCCAATATTGCAGCTTCGGCCGTCTGCCCAGCTTCTTTTGATGTTTCAGGAACATCTTCATGGGGCTCTGTATCATCCACACTGAAGGGAAGAGAAATGAGTGACGGTTCCAATGATTTCGAGTTTTCTCGTGACATTTCTTCTCGAGAATCTTTGAAAGATTGCTGCTGTCGAGAATCTCTCTGTTTCAGTCTGTGATGGTGATGATGATGAGAACGATGCTCTCTCTCTTGTTCATCTCGGCTACCTTTACTGATGTGATGGTGACGTCTTAACCTTTGTTGTTTCCCGTCTTTCTCATGACTTTGTTTGGATTTCGCATGGCGCCTATCCTTGTCGATAGATCGATGCGGTGGTGAAACACTTCTGGATCTAGTTCCGGACTTACTCCGTGATGGACTTTTGGATTTAGATTTGTACCTTCGAGGTGATTCGGATCTGGTTTTTGATCTTGAAGGCGATTTGGAAACTCTTATTCTATGACTTCTCGATGGAGATCTAGACCTTCGACTTTCTTCCTCCTCACTGAACGCTGTGGGAGATTTTGTGTCTTCCCTTCTGTCACTGTTTCTTTTCTGTTGGCGGTAGACTATTGTGTCCCTCTCTTGATCTTTCCTGCTTTCTCCTTCAGACTCTGATTCAGACCGTCTAGTGGATTTAGACTTTTTGGCGTTTGAACGAGAAAGTGATTTCTTTTTCTCCGTGTTGGCTTCGCTGCCTTTTCTCCTGATGCGATGCTCGTCCTCTTCGTCATCCTCAAATGTGACATCTTTAGACAGGGAAACACTTTTTTGAGATCGCCGAGTTACAATAGCCGCTTTTGGCCTGTCTACGGTAGACCCCTGCTGTGGAATTCGCTGTCGTTGAGCATCATAAGCAGGATCAGCTTCTCTGCCACCCGCATCCAGTCGTGGTTGACTCAGAACAATACCATCTTGACGATTTGACATTGACTGTTGCTGTGGAACATCATTGTCACCCGGTTGCTGCTCATCGATGTACCGCTTGATTAGCTGTTCCTTTGCTTCATCTACTTCAAAATCTCCAAATTGCAAGACTTCACCAGTTTCAGTTCTAAAATAACAACAAAACACATTTTTAAAAAAAAATTCAAACAGGTTTACAAAATATCAAGGTTGAAGACTTCATTCATTGAAAAAAAATCCTATGGACTGACACTTTTTAAATATGTACTAGGTTAATCAGAAACAACTCCTCATAAGTGTTCGAGTTTGAATTTTTAATTCTTGGGTCGTTTGAAAATGGACAGGAACTACCCCTTATTTGGGAGAAAGGTTGACTCGAATGAGTGTTTTGCTTGAATCTATCTAGCGCGATGAGAAAACAAAACAGCTATAGTGTAAAGCACAAAGCGTCGAAAAAAATATGTGCTCGAATCACAGAGCTGGGAAATTTTTCCTTCGTGGAATAGTTTTCGTTTCGTGTTCAGTAAATTGAATTCTAAACAACGATTCGAGTCAGGCTTTCTCATACAATGTACAAAGGGAGAAGTTTCTGACCATTTTCAAACAACCCAAAGAAAAAAATCAAACTCGAACGCTCATAAGGAGCTCATTTTGATCAACGCTGTATATGAATAAAACATTTTGTTGAATCTTATGTCTTACCTAAAAAATCTAGCTTTCCTGGGTTGTAAATGAGACACAGCTCTCTCATCAGGACCGGGCGGAACGCTCTGGGCCGGCCTTGTCAATGGTATACCCAGCCCGTTGTAACTGATTTTCATCAGCAATAAACGCCTCTTGTGATCTCCTAATATAGGCATCCTCAACTTGTCCAGGATGGCCAAAAACAACTCTCCTCGGCTGCTGAATAGGAACAGCTACTGGAATTGGCATCATTGATCCCGCTTGCATTGTGCATAGGCTGTTGCTGCTGTAACTGCCACCGAGATCCAATCTCTTCTGCTTGATCTCGCTGCCTTGGTGGGCCCACATCAAACTCCCAGTCTTCCATTGCCACATCAGTTTCATGTGGTTGGGGACCAACTTTACGACTTCGTGGCGGTGGTGTTGTGCCCCGATAGCGTCTCATACTTCTCGGAGATTGCTGACTGCTTCTCCAGTTTCCTTTTCTTTCTTCTCCACTCCATGCTTCCCGTCTCTGATGTTGGCTTCTTCCTGGTGGTGGACGGGAATCATACTCTCTATCGTAGTCAGCTTCCTCGTCTACAATTTTCTCAGGATATGTCTTGTGACGATTATGAGGGTCAGACCTCCGTCTTTTCTCGACAAGCGGACTTCTCGCAGAGTTCTTGACGGCTTCCTTTGTCACCTTTACTATAACAGTGGCCATACAACCAACACCCTGGGCAGTACACGCAACAAAGAAAAATGAGGAAAAGTAACAAAAGAATGAGAAGAAATGAAATGAGTATCCAAAATAATGCTCGATTTTCCGCCTCATAAATTCTCTGGAATTAAAAAAACATTCAGAATTTTGGTTTAGCTACTTATGAATTTCTCAGTAGCGCATTACACATTATAATTAAAACATTCAGGTTTTGCGCTTACAATTCTGTCCGTATCAGGTACTCCAGTCCCTTGACCCGAATCTCCATTTCCGCCTTGGTTTCCACCACCGTCCCCAGTGCCATCTTCTCCGGTTCCGTAGACATTAGGAATTTGTGACAAATCTACTCTTGTCGGTGATGCAGAAACAGGATACTGAACTGTAGCAGTTACCAAGGACTTGTCAGACACTGATTGCAAATCTGCTGCCCGTCTACTCACAGCAGTGTTCGCTTCAGTTCTGTCCTGTCGAAATCTAGCTGCTGCTCCTTCCTCTCCTGGGTATGTTGACGTTGTCTCCAACTCGCTTCCATCGGATTTAAGCTGAGCCCCTGCCCGAGGGAACCTGTTGTAAGGGGTCACGTTTTGAATCGCAACTACACCTCCACTCAACTTGGAAAGCATAATTTCAAAGTTGGTTTTGTTCTTTCGGATTTTGTCAGGGGGAGACGGGAAAATGAATTGTATTTCGCGTGTGACCATCTCCTCTGCAAATAATTGGATGGAAGTTTCACTAGTCATTTTTGGATTTCCCAAATCATACGCATACACCTTGACGCTTCCAAGAAATGGGTTGTCTCCGTCCTTCGGATCTCTGTGGAATCCCCCTCGGAGCCTGAATTCTCCTGAAATTGGGTCTACAAAAAACCTGTTATCTTTCACTTGATAGCGGATTTGAGAATTGACTCCTTCATCAAGATCGACAGCTTTGAGAAAGAGTGGCTCTTTCAGTTCGGTAAGCCCTGGATTCAGTACAGCTTGGTAATATTTTTGAAGGAACTCAGGTGCATGATCATTCTTGTCGGTAAGCTTTATTATAACCACTGTAGTACCCAAATTGCGTACTGCGCTGGGCTCTGCTGCGTCAGAGTAGCCTCCATCTTTAGCCTCCACATATAGACGAATTTCTATTAAGGACATACACAAACAGCGCATTTTAGTCAATGAAAATATGGTAAAATCCTCTAAATGCATTCATTAATTCATCATACTTCATCTTATATTAAAATATTATATGCTGCCTTGAAAGTTTTTAAATGGAGGGAAATACTGGAAATAGTAAGAATCCTCCAAGAAGAAATTTGAATGGCATTGACTAGCTGTTATTAAAGGGGACGTGCAAATTACAACGTGTCCTTCAACGGTAATTGCTAAGCATGAGTACTACAAAAGGCCATTCATAAGCATAAAGACGTTATTAAAGCGTTCCACTTTTATAGGAGTGCGTTTCCCCGTTTTTCGTAAATGTGAATGTGAGTAATTCAGGGGAAAGGAGTGGGAATAAAACATGATAAATTATAAAAACAAGTGTTGAATTAAATCCATACCTGGTTCCAACTCGCGGTCTATGAGCTCAGGTCTCTCTACTGTGATATCGCCTGTAATAGGGTCTAGTCTGAATGCATCAGAGCCGGCAAGGCTGGAATATGTTACTTTTCCATAATTTCCCGTTGTGTCCTTGTCAATGGCTTGGACCTGAAGGACTTTAGTTCCCTTTGCGGGGTGCTCTGGTAACTCAATATGGTATTCGGCTTGGCTGAATACAGGGGATTCGTCATTTACGTCCCGAACATGAACTGTTATTTGAGCTTCGCTAGACAAGCCGCATGAAGTGACAGCCGTAATCTACAAAGAACCGTAAAATAAGCCAAACAAAAAAGAATGGGTTTGTAAAATTGATTTTTTAAACCCTAAAGGTTCCGGTTTACATATAGCATCATCTTTTCATAACATGTATCATTTCATTTTTATGTTTATGGGGTATCCGGATTCATTTATGAAGTAGAAAATTTCCATTCTCACCAGGAATGTAAATTCCGTTGTGGACTCATAATCTAAAAGTTTAGAGTCAGTGACCCGGATTTCGAACGAAAAGTTCCCAGAGCCTTGTGAGGGTAGCACTTGAAATCCAGGTACGTCCATCTCATTAATACTGTTAGTGTTATGACTGCTGCTCTGAATATGATTGTTGATTGAATGGTGGCGAGAACTGGTATCGATTTTGTTAGAGGCCCCACCAGGTTGAAGTGACAGAGCAATGATCTCATTCGGATGTTGATGGCTTACTCGCGGTACAACAGCTCCGAAGCTTACCAACGTGCCTGAAACGCTGTTCTCCTTTACTTCCCCGACAAATCTTGATAGAGAAACGTGAAACAGGCCAAATATTACCTAATATTATTTATGTATTCAGCGGCATGGATTCTTATGAGTTGGTTCCACATTCCTCACATAGCGCATTGGTATGTGCGACAGTTTATTTCTAGGTTGATGATTCTTTACTGATTCATAAACTGTCTAAATAGCATGACTATTTATGTCATCTTGATTCTTTAGGCGCTTTCCTTTAGATTTATCTGACTAGTTACCTATTTACTTCTGTTTCCCATAAAAATTCACTGCACTCACCTAGAAACATACGTCAAACGTATGCTCAGATGCTGGAAAACTAGGGAAAATGCTTTCTTTTTTCCGGTGTTTCAAACACAAGCTGCTTATACGGCCAGCAGCGTTCTCTCCATGACTGCGTGTTCAAATGACTGTAAAATATGTAAAATATGCCTCTCCGATGATGTTCGTAGTTCGTAATATTTGGAAAATTGGAAATTGCGTGAATTTGTCGGAGGAGCATTTGACGGGTGTTTCAACTGAGAAAAACTAACACTGGTAAGTTTGATTATGGAAAAGAGTTTTCATTTCAGGATGCTCTTTCCTTGACTATAATTTGTTCCTTTTGTAACGCTGGTTTATGAAAGAAAAAACCGACAAGAGAGGATAATTTTAGAAGAGAGCAAGATCACTTTTGTTCTTGTAATCATGGCTCAAGTCGTTTGTCGTGAAATTATGTTGATTACTACATAAATATAGTTTAGTTTAAACCATGTTATGTTGTACTGATGGAACTGTGTCCGTCTGATTGAACGCTAATTCATAGGATGCATGAGTGTATTTATGTAAATATCAAGCCTGATTTACTATGAACCTTATCAACATTTCGAGCATGACTTATGTCTGAAATAAGCTCAGTACTATGGAGAAACTGAAGTGAATTGATGCTGCGTGTGTATCAAAGCAAAATTTTGCGCATTTTCCACTCACTTGTCAGAAGAAAAGACTGCTGGTCCAAAGGATGAATCTCTACCAAACCAAAAAGTTATTTTGCCCATAGCTCTGCTGCTATTATCCTGGAAAGAAGAGGATCTGGTTGATGACGATTTCCCAGCAAGTCTTCCAGAGTCTGGGATTATTTCTTCCGCTATTATAGTCATTTCAATTGGTTCATTGGGTTTGGCCATGGTAAGGAGCTCTGTTAAATTGCGTCTCAAGTGAATTTCCCCTACAGAAATGAACTACATAGGAAAACATAAAGTGAAAACTGAAAAGCAAGTTGAAAAGAAAATTCCATGAAAAGAAAATAGTTTCAAGTGAAAACCCTTTTTGGTCATTCTCTCTGTTTATCTTTTCAACGACGGTAGAATACGCTTTATTTGGTTGAACTACATAAAACATGTAATTCATCGGAGATGTATTTACTTTACCATCTGCAAGAGATACAGATGAATAAAGTGTGACTCTACTTTTTACGTGGTCTTCTTATAAATGTTTTTCATATCTATGCTATTCTTCTGTCATTCATACATCATAAGAAGCTTATATTTTTATGACCAACTTTAACTTTGGATGTAATGGTGAAAGCAGTACACAGTCATTTCCTCAGCAATGACGAATCAAAACTGACTTATGGTTTGTAACAGAAAAGTGGGTCATTCCTTTATCACTCAAACTTTCCTGTGCATTACATATGCCAGAGTTTACATAGAAAACATGTGTGTTTTCCTGGTGAAAAGGAGGATTACTATTTTCAAGGCAATACTGCTCAAGGCAGGAAATTGTGTAAAACTTTTTACGGTTCCTCTAAAACAACCAAGCTGTAGTATTACGCTGTGCGGTAGACTAGACACGAACAATGGCCAAAGTATACGCATGTTGAATGTTGTTATTCTCAATCCTAGAAATAAAAGAAATGTGCACTGAAAGAAAAACAGTATCGTGCATCTTTATAGAAAACAATTTCGAGGAAGAAGCTTTCACAAGCCACCTATTCTTAATTTAAGAAAAGCTTTGTTATCACACAATAAAACTATTTTCTTTTATATATACTGCCGGATACATTAGTTTAAAGCTTGATGGAAGATGAAATAATAATCAATGTACTCATACCTGACATAGGGTCAAGGTTGAAGAAAACTTACAAATGGATTTGAATCAGTCAGGAATCCATAACGTATCAGTCTTTTGTTTTGTTTATCACCGTCCTCAGCAGCTACTTTGACAATCAAGTCCCCCTGGAATTTTTTAATGGTGGTTTTACAATTGAAAAATTGTTATAACAACAACTTTTTGATGACTGGATGAAAAATGTTTACCGGTTTCATTGAGCTTTTCAATTCCAAAGATGCTGGAAGACTGGTAAAATAAGGTGGGGTGTTCTTGCACATCGTGAACAGCAACGATCACTTGTGATACAAGAATGTTTCTTGTGTCGCAGGATATATTTGTGTACGCATTCTGAAAAATAAAGCACAAGAGGAAAAATTAGCAAAACAATACTCCGGTGAAAGTTTAAAAATTTGGGCAGATTGATTCGGTACTCATTAGCAGGATTTTTGTTCCAATTCTGTCTAAAACTTTTATAGTCTCATGAAAACGAAAAATACAATTACCTGCAAATTTATGAATCTTATGGTTTATTTTTTGATAGGAGGAAATGTAAAACTAGAAATATTCCATTCACATCAAAACTAATAGCGTTTCCGGCCTAGAACCTTACTTCCTATTTCTAGGCCACGGTTAGTGTAGCCTCATTTTCAAACAATACACTGGCAAACAGATAAATTGGGTTAGACATGCTTATTCATTCTAGTGCAAACATTAGTCATTTTTGTTTGCCTATCCGTCGAAAGGAAAGGTGTCAAACTAAAGTTTTGCATAGTCATAAAACCTCACTATTAGCATAGAACTATGGCTGCAAAAGTATCATTCAAGACCACAGTCGCAAACATTTCTGACTAACTTTCCTCAACATGCATTCCACAACTTCAACAGCAAAACTTTTTAATGTTAATGATAGGTATATCCTCAAGGAATGGTTTCCTAACCTCATGTCCCAGTGTATAAATAAGGCATAATGAAAAAAAAAGTTATGTCCCTGGGAAATATGAAAGGGAAATGATCATTAAGTGTTTCTATATGTTTTTTTATCAATTTGCAAATTAGAGCCAATTGCAAATGACCTAAAAAAACTAATGCGGGAAAAGTTTTGAATTCGGTACATTAAGCAAATGTTCGTTAGATATTCATATGCATATAGCGGTCATGATGATGAAAATTGTAAATAAAATTTGAATTTCAGAAAACGAATTTGAAGAGAAAGTAGCTGGAATCCACTCCAGAAACCCATGAGGTCTAACGTGTTCATGGGGAGCTTAGAACTTAACATTATATAATGATGACATTTCACTACTTCACGTCTTGTTTCAAGTAAAC
>JAAXOA010001921.1:0-14482 GCA_036561885.1 Salina celebensis | reverse complement strand
TAATGCTAAATGTGTTAACCAAATCGCAAATCGTAATTCGTCTGTTTTGCTAAAGTGTCGAAAAGAGTCTTATGTACTTCATCAGTCAATCTTTCATGCCCAAGTCATGTCATGGGTCGAGTACGTGATGTGGAGCAAAATTAAAAAGAATTTCATATTTCATCATTGTACTGTCATCGGTTTGTGAACCTGGACAATCAACTTTGATTAAAATTAAGTTAAATACAATTCCAAGTCAACTGGGAAGTAATTTTTTAAAAAAACTTTGAAGTAGCATGAGTTGTTTGTATAGGGCTATATCTAAAAAGTCAGTTGGAATTGTTTGACAGTTAAATTTTTTCCTTAAATTCGCGTTTATTGCCTATGAAATGAATTCTACTTACTGTACGATATCGCTGATGGAAATTCAGTGAATCACTCCAGTCAATACGGCATAATGGTGATATTGGTTACGTCTTTTCGTTCAACTGGAGAATTAACATGATCCGTATTTTATCAATGAAAATATGCCTGTATTGTTTGTAGTATTAAGAAGGATGCAGATGTCTGGCGAAGGGATTAGTTCCTTTTCAAAAGGAATGTCTCTCCGTAAAACTTGCTCAAGTAAACAAACACTCCATATACAAAGATTCTTTTTTCAGCAAAATACGTTTTAGAATACGATATACATTTTCCTTTATCGTCTACAAAATGAATGAAAAATAGAATGAATGAAACTCTCAAATGGCCATCCAGGTGCGTCCAGATCTCTAGTTTCATGAAAATCAATCGATACACTTGAATCAACAGCAAGCTTTGTATATATACAACGGAGAAGATTGCTCGTTTCCTCAATTCAAGAGGCTGTTTCCATTAACCATAGAAAACTGATAATTTCTGTCGTTTAATCACTTAAGTTATTACCAAGCCGCTCTTTTGCGCATAAAGTGTTTTTGTCAAACTTCCAGGAATTCTTGAAATGCGAGAAACAGTTCGTATTTTGCATGCAGTTTTCCTGTTCAATAACACTTTCCATTCTTAAAATATGCAGGGAAAAACACGCCAATGTGTTTGCGTACTCATTTTTACATGTCACATGGGACATTTTTTTACCAAATATTTTAGACCATGAGCCGTCAGCTCGTTTTGAGCCGAAACACCTCAGTCTTATTCGGCTCATTATACAGATACTTCAACAATTTGACAACAGCTCCATAACACGTGTAGTTTACTTGGCATTTGCCTATTTTCCTAGTTTATGATGATACAATGCATATACAACAACATACTAGAAAACGAACACAATTTGAGTGGAAGCATTTAGCTAAAGCATTTCCTTCGCTTTAAGTAATAGAGTATTTAGCTTAAAATGTGAAACAATTTTGTAGAGGGATAAATTACCGGAATGTACTATTTTTAGAAATGTAAGAGGGAATAGGAACATGGTTATGACACCCTTACCAATGAGAGCCATCCACAAGGAATGAACAAAGATAACATGTGTACATGAGTTAATGAAGCTAGCTCAAATCCGACTATTATGTCGGTGTTTGCATTCCGTTTTACGCTCTTCCCACGCTGATATCACACCAGAAACTTGTCAAATATTTCTTCTTTTTATCCTTGCATTCTGAATGCTTATGTATCAACTACGCATTCACTTTACCAAACAAAATAAACAAGAAAGAAGGTCTTTCTCTAAAAAATTGATACACCTCGTTTTATCCTTGCATTCTCAATACTTATGTATCAACTACGCATTCACTTTACCAAACAAAATAAACAAGAAAGAAGGTCTTTCTCTCAAAAATTGATACACCGCAATGTTCACTGCCTTGTGCTGATGACTAATCATAGCACGTCGGGCAAAGCTGCTTCACTTTCTCCGTGTCACGAGATAAAACCAGGAAAGGTTGTTTTAAAATCTTCAGTACTATGATCCCAAGACTTGAATAGTTTTTTTGGCTGCTTGAAAGCCTGATTAAAATCGACCAACAGTGGGAGCCAGACGGCCTAAATAGGCCGTGCCACGGCCAGTTTTGGGACGGCCTGCTTAGGCCGTGAGAAGAAGGCTATCATGGGCCGTCAACGGCCAGTTTAGGCCGTTGCAAGTTTTTAATGTATTGAAAACAATTAATTGTTTCGCAATATTTCCAATTCCTGTGGACGAATTTTCGAGTTCAGTATGTCAAAACAATCCTCATAGCCTTTAATTTTTACTGACATATTCGAATTTAGCGTCCAATTTCCCGGTCACGGTTTTTTAACGGTTTTAAAATAGTCAACGGCCTAAATTGGCCGTGCCACGGCCTAAATTAAATGTATGGTATTTGTAAAGCATCCAAAACTTTGCTTTAACGGCCAAAGTAGGCCGTCCCAGGGCCAAAGTTGGCCGTTCCTAAATCGGCCGTTGCACGGCCTATTTAGGCCGTCTGGCTCCCACTGACCAACAAATCTTATATTTTCATCTTGAATTTTTCAAACTTTTGAATCTACAACTGCCAACTTTTTCCCATGTAGATTTTAGCTTTCACATGATACTCTGTCTTGGTTTAAGCTGCACTGAAAAGGTTGAATTGAAACATGTTGACGATTTAGTTCTATTTTTATTCTGTGGATCTTGTTTAGTAACTACATAACCGCAAATTATCAGACTGTGAGATGATGTTAGGGCAGAAGCAGACGAATTGGAAAATTAGACAGGCCTTGAGTGAAAACCTCGCATTGGTGCACGGAAAAATTGGTCTAGGTATGATTAGCTAATAAAACAAGTGAAAACTGGCATAAAAATGTGTGTGCGTAATTGAACTAATTATCCATTACCTCGCCATACAATTCACTTTTGGCTCATAAAATTAGTTTTTGTATCCGCATAAAAGCCAGCATATAAGTGATCATGACTTCTCCTTGAAAAAAGGTCGCTTTTTTATAGATTGATCGAGGTATGCTTTCTCTATCTGTGGCATATCCAAACAATGTTTTGATATCCTGATTGTGAGTCATGTTACAAGTGGGGACATAAAAAATCCCTCCGTTTTTATGAACAGTACCCGGGAATCATAATAATCAACACTGGAGGGAAGCATTTCTAGTCCCGGTTGACTTTGAACCCCAACTTTTAAAAAAAAGTCATCCAGCTTCGTTTGCGTTATGACTAACAATGATGGTGATTTAGATGATACATTATGTTCCTTTCCCACCATATATCGACACCATCAACNACAATGATGGTGATTTAGATGATACATTATGTTCCTTTCCCACCATATATCGACACCATCAACATATAATAGCTAGGTTCATGTTTCAATTTGAGAAAAATATCATGAAATGTGTTTCAGTGTCGTGACATGCAACAAGGCTTGCAGTTTAAAATGCTGTCTCCAAGTCCATTGGGATTGAATCATTCTTACGTGAAAAACAAGCAAATAAAACGAATTAAGAGAAAATATGAGTCAGATTAATGCTGCATAATGTTGCTTGAAGTGTAAAATCATGTAATTCAGGATATCGTTTTTGTATAATAGATCAAAAAAGCAGTAGAGGTTTCGAGTTACACTAGCTTAAAACAATTATTCAAGGAGATAAAAAAAGAGCTTCGGGTAATTTATACCGTTTATCTGTTTGCCTGTCATGTCAAACCATGACCTGTTACAATGTTATTGCTAAAAGAAATTCTTCTTGTTATATGGAGCTGCCCGAAAATGTGAGAGCATTTGGCCACTTGGTATTAACTGCGTCTTCTGCATTGTTCGCATTCCTTGGCATAGTTTTTATCTTTTTTAAAGTACAGCCCAGTCAATGAAGTAATCGAAGAGAGGGAAACCAAGGATCTTATTCAAAGATTATTAAATGCAACTTGGTCTTGTTCCAAACTAAACGAAATGCTCAAGGCCACCGAAAAACTGTTTTTAGATGCCATTCTAGCATTTGAAAGCCTCAACATCGGTATGAAAAAGGTCACATGTAGTATCTGTTCAATGTCCTGAAGATTTTCACTGGCCTTGCTGCAAATTGATATGGCTCATAAACTGTTGCGTAAATCTATAAATAAGTTTGCGCAAATAAAACACTGGTAAAACCTCTTGTGCGAATTATTCGGACTGGGAATCTTTTGCTTTCATTGCATTGTAAAAACATAATTGAATTTTCCCACTTTCACTGAGGGAGCTTACATAAACTGCGGTCCCATCATTTGTTACATATGACAAATGCCCTGAAGAACTAAAGCTGAGTGAACAGATTTATCCAAGTGTAACAACTAATGGGGTCTTCTGAATCAACCCTACCACATTACAATTGTGCGGGCTAAAAAGAAAATATTGTTACTTTTCTTGTTTTGTAAGAGAAAATGAAAAAAGATGCATGGGATCGTCAAAACTTAAAAAATACTAAAATTGATGTATGGCTCTCTTCATCACCGTCATCACAACAGCCTTCCCCTCATTATTAGAATACCCCTTTCATTAAACAATTCAAAAACTGTCGCTTCATAGAAAGCAAAGTAAACTCATAATTTCGGCCCGTTTATAACATTCATCAATGATTTTTAAGGGGAAATATGCATATTATGCGTCATCCTTCAATCTTTTTGGTTGAAGAGGGGATGGCATTTCTTCCGAAACTCCACTTCCAAACAATGACCAAAATATGTACGCAAGGTTCATTTTTAAAATTGATCATATAAAATGTAGGGAAAGTCTTTATCGTGACATACGTCGTGTGAATCATCATCGACATCATCATTTTTTTCTATAATATGTGCAACATTGATTATTGTTATTGTCCTTTGTTAGAATAGTAATTTCTATTTTTTCATATGAATGGGAAGAGGAAAGGCTAACTATTTGAAGAGTGAAAGGAGAGAGCAATGATGTCAACAATGGTCTCCAGACTTTTTGACAAGTTTCCCCAGATTTGCCATCTGCTTAAGTGGAGTTTTCATATAAAAAGTGAAAATTCTCCTTTTTTTCTCTTGAATACAAATTCAACAGGCACGCGTCAGGGAGAAAAAAAGAGAAATATTGTACCATATTAGTAGTTTTCTCTTCAAACTGATACTTATTACAGACAGAGAGTATATCCATATTGTAATTTTTTTTATTGAAAAGCTCTCACATTGAAAAAAAATCTCTGATGGATGAGTCGTCGTTGTCGTCATCAGCTTCGGGAAAGGGCTCCTCTCTGAACTCTGCTGTTTATGGTTTTATATTAAAACCAACACCAGATACGGCCACCATACACCACGTCATTCATAAAATAAGCTTTCATCCACTCATCCATCCAGAAAGAAGTTTTACCCCAATGCTGATAATAGGTAGTATATGTCAATAGGAGTACCTAGTTAAGGTCGTCTGTATACTTTGAGTATTATATAATATGAAACTTTTGCAGCCGGCCGGCCTGCTCAATAGGGAACCAAGAAAGAGAATTGAAAAAAAAGACCACGCGTCAGTCAATTCAGTATGTTTATGACTCACTTTTACCGCAGAAAACCAAAAGGAGGACGGACCGATTTAGAAAAAAAAACACAATAGTGTTGCTGTGAAGAAACCAGGAAAGTATTAAAAAGCGTGGAAAAACATAAGAGTAAATAGAGAAAGAAAATGACTGGGGTGAAGAACGAAAAAGAATGAGTAATGCGTACGAGAAGTAAAACAAGAAGGGTATTATTATATTTTACATGAGCCTAATACGGGAATACCCGGAACTGTAAACTTGCCTGTTTCTGGTTTTGAATATACACGCATTGACAACATTGTGTACGCAGAAATTACCCGGAGAATCAATTCAGATTACTAAAAAAATATATAAAGAACATACGCATATTATGTATAAGGAAAAAAACCTTCCGGATTGGTGTTGGAGGGATGAAGATGGAGGGAAAGAAATGGCAAAAGGATGACTAAGTTGAGTGAGTCCAATGTATAAAATAGAATATAAATATGAAGTAGTTTGAATGAGGGTAGCTTTTGATAAAGGCGGTGGATGGAGGTGAATCATCATTATCTTGTCATAATAATCTGGCAAATAAAAGAAGCCTAAGCTTGGCTCAGAAATACATACAAACACGTTTACCGATAGGTCTCTAGGAGGAGGAATTAGACTTGGGGATATCAATTTTTTATTCGTCTTTTCTGGTGGTGCGATATTGATGATGACGAAGGAGAGTTTGGAGGGCTCTTCAGTTTTATGTAACTCAAGCCTCAAGGAGAGAGAGGACCTGATATCTTGGTTTTCTAGATTTACACACGGATGTATTATAGATTAAATTATACTTATTATTATACACATGCATTATTCCAGTATAAAAAAGTCACCCTCTTGCACTGAATATACAATGACAACCTCAACTGCTCACTCCTTGTAAGCCAACAATGTATCAGGATAAGGATAGAGATAACGATATAAATTTTGGAAGACGGCTATAATAAAAAACCTATTGTATCTTTCCCATTATGCAGTTTTCTCTAGTGTATATTTATCCTCTTGTATATAAGTTATTATCTACGATCTATAACCGCTTGGTCCATGAATCATCATTGGGTCGTGATTCAGCAGTTAGTTGCATTCCAGCTCTAGTAAGTAATTATTTATAGCTCATTAGCAAACAAGATAATTTTCTTCAAATTTAATGTAGTAAAACGTTTTGCATGAGACATTATTACTAAGATCAGAACACACTTTTAGACAAAATTGAATTCTCCGAATATATTTTTATACTAGATTCTTCCAAGGACTTTTCATCTGGTGGTGGCAAACTGGCAAATAATAAAAACCTTCCTGGAGAAAACGCAATTAACATTCCACCATAAATTTCCATGTTTGGAAAAGTTTTTTAGTAGGAGTCCTAAATCAAATTACCGACGAAGTCATGAATATTACGCATATTTGTATGTGGATTGGCCTGTTTAATGTATGGAGCGGTGTATAAAACTTTTTTGCGCTACTGTGTTTATGTCCATATGCCCATGATCGTTTGTGGGTGTTAGCAATAAAGAAAAGAGAAAGTAAAATTAACTCGATTTCACAACTTTCACCTTGCCGTTTGGTGGCAAATTCGTTCCAATTTATGTTTCATGGTCTCAAATTAGAAATTATTTCAATCAAAATGAACAAGAATACTTACAAAGGTTACTTTTCTCTGCGTTTTTATTAAGTTATGTTGTAATTTATCCCAAGACCCCGCCAGCTCTCTTATTTCCATGCAATGTACAAGCTGCACTAAAAATCTGCCAGGGCATTTATCCAGAGGTCTAAGTACAAAGACTGCTGAACTCATCATATCTCCATTGCATTGAGGGATTTATTACTACAAGTTGGTGGTTTGCTTGTTAAAACCTCGTATATAAATTGGCGAGTGCCAAGAGGGTGGCCAGCACAAGGAGATTTCATTAGAACATTGTAATCATGTTTAATCTCTCAGAAAAAACTTGCTAATACACAGTTCGTAAGAAAACAAGGTACCAACAAAAGTTATGCTTAAGTCGGCTTCACACATCCGCACTTTGATGTCATCATCTTCATCGAATCAATTCCGGAAATATTTCGTCCAAATTTTATCAGGGTTCTTATACACTGACAGAGATAAAATTTGATACATTTCATATGAAAAGCATCTTGACTCTTTTTTTGTTTTTTATATCCTTAAAAGTATCCACTCGCTCATCTTGGTTTCTTCCTCAAACCACACAAGGGAAACCAACAAACAATCATTAGCGAGTATTCAATGTATTACCGCACACGCAGATACACACAAAAGAGCAAACCTGAATTTCATTTTTGGAAAGTGTGCATCCACGTCTGGTTGTCTTCCATCTTCCAAAACTTTGTTGGAGTATTAGCGAGTATTCAATGTATTACCGCACACGCAGATACACACAAAAGAGCAAACCTGAATTTCATTTTTGGAAAGTGTGCATCCACGTCTGGTTGTCTTCCAAAACTTTGTTGGAGCAAATTCTCAAAATCTAGACACACACGCCAATCAAACAATAAAATAGTAATACACACAGGATTACCAGAAAGATTAAGCTGTGGAAGCGCAAAAAGGATAAAAAGTATCTGAATAGTGAGATCTGTGAAAATGTAAATATAGACAGCTGCAAACATCCAACAATTTGGCCGTTTTTATGGACATATGCATAGCATGACTCACACTTTTCCGCCTTCAAACGACCATCTCGCTCCCTTGTCCTCATAAACAACCAGTACACCCGCTTAGAAACACAAAAATAACAATCCAAAAGTCATAAAAATCTCTAAAAGTATTTTTTCTTCGTGTGCTCACCTTCCGATACTCGGTCAAAACGTCTTGTCAAAGATATATGCTAATGATGACAATCGTTCTCAAGTTGCCCCGTAAAACTTCAACGAAAAATCCATTTTGCTTGTCATTATCAATAAGACTATTTTATTGAAAAGTACACAAAGAAAAGACTGATTTGTACGTTTGACGTCTTTGCTGACTTCATTCAGTTGAACTATTTACTCAAAAACGACCTTCATGTTTCAAAAACTTGTCCAATTATCTGTCTCCAAAATAGGGAAAAAGCGTATATGGGGACAATTTGTATCGTCTTTGGCTATCCATATCATCTCATGTAACCTTACGCTGTAAGGATAAAAGACTTATTGAACAAAAAGCTTCCAGCCAAAATTTCTAATTAGCTGCATACAAAATGTCTGGAAGCTTGATGCTAATTATATCTCTACAAGGTATGGACCAAGTTCATTCAAAGTTCTGGGCTAGTTTTGCCTGAATTGAAACAAAAGAGTTTTGTCTAAAGTTCAATGTAAACAAACATGTAGAACGGTGACATTCAACCAGGCATAGGAAGTGGTGAGTCAGTTCAGTTGCGTGAATTACTCATAACACTTTAGAATACGATGCCTTCTTGTCTCCCTCCCGAGTTGGAGGGAATATGACGTACGCATTTTTATATGGAAGTTTTCACCCAAAAACGGTTCGGATACACATTGATAAATTATGTTCCTTGTTTTTACGTTTGACTAGTTAAATATAAACATTTTCGAGTAGGGGAATCCAACAATATTCTTCAGACATTTGCAAGGCTTCAAGAGGAAGAAACTGGGGAAAACAGCTTAAACTTGCTCTAAAAACAAGGTAGTTTTCCACCTCCTCTTGTGTTAGTCATCCTCAACGTTTTCCCCCCGCAAATGATCAAAGCCATATAAAGTCAAGAACTGGGTTGCTGTAACTACAGAGCTCATCATGATTTCTCAGATATACCTCATGCTTTCACGGATTTTACGTATTTCCACGGAGTCTTACATGAGAATGTGATCCCAAGGAAAACTGAGGGGTTTCTTTTCTTTCCTTCGACTTCTTTCACACTACTTTTTCTTACAGTCATCATCATTTGGGTTTTGGCATTTTCTTGGAGATGCAACGACATTCTTCGTCATCACATGCCCCGAAATTGTAGGATGATTCACTTGTTTCATAGCAACAATACAACTTCCCCCACTCACACACATTCTTTTCTTGTCTTATCCCCGTTTCCATCGGAACGCGATCATGGCCTATTCATCGTAATATTTTCCCTTCTCATCCAGTCAAGTAAAATGCGAATGATTCTAGTCAAAGCCATATTTGGGTGCGGTGTCAAGAAAATGAAAGAAAATGAAAACTTACAAGGGGAACGACGAAAGCAGAAATAATAGCTCTTAAGGTTTTACTGCCTGATTTCTTATTTTCAAAATAGAACAAGCATACATTTAAAGAGATGTGTTTGATACGTTTCAGACATAAACTTCTTTGGCTTTTATATGCATGCTGCACGGAAGATAAGAGCCCTTCTCTTCGGTGCAGTTATCCAGGCACTCCTTTTTTCTTTCCTTGTTATTATTATTATTGCTTGTACTATCTGAAATCTTGAAGCATTCTACTTCATTACTACTTTTCCTCCGAGGCGTGTAGCAGCCTTGTACATTACTCTTGGAACACCCTCTCCACACGTGTTCTATGGTGCGTCATAAACAAAGATGTAAAAATCTGACGGAAACACACCTAGTCGAGATAGTTTCGGTATGTTCTTTTCTTCGAAACCCGTCACTTATCCACTTTAAAAGTATCTGCTATCGGAAAGAAAGCCATATAGCATGACATTATGTAGCAAATGTAAACATGCTGTATAACTAATTATACGTAAGTAATAGTAATAGGCATTGTAGCAAAGTTAGCAAGCATCCTTACTACTACACAACAACAAAATTCTTGTTGGTATTCCAAATTGGTAAGTGTACATATCTGGCAATAGTTAACAATCGGATAGAAACAATATAACTAGTGCTGTTAGGAAATATCACGAACTTAGATTCAGGCATATTTCCCCCTAAACGCAAGGAAGTGTTCTTTTTTCGGGAGTAATGGAGTTCAACATTTGGTCTATTTTTAGAGGGGCACTGGTCATACGCATATGCGAATATATATTATTATTTATGCTATGGTGCTATATTATTATAAAAAGCTTACATTCATGGACTTTGGTCTTAGCTAACACAAAAAATATACAAGGTCAAAGTTGTCCGTATGAAAACAGTGTGAAGTTTGTGTTTTCTTAACACATCCTGTTTTCGATTTTGCATAAACGGAAAATTTTCATCTAAAAACCCATTTTCGTATGAATTCTTCATTCAATTTCCTCTGAAAGATGGATTTCGCTACTTCCTCAGAGAAAGACTCGGCCAGAATAAGTTATCGCAGTTAGCATAATATGATATCACCAAACTCAGATCAGCCATCTCGGCAACTACGCAAATACAGTAAAGTTCATTTTTTTACAAGTCAAGAGGATGACTCATCCAGTTCACTAAACGTGCCGTAACATTTCGAGTCCTTGCCATTGCCATTACAGATTCTTATATGAAATATGAGCATAAAATATGAAATGCAATTAATGACTGCAAATTGAGAAAACACGAACACAAAGCCTGACATATTTGCTACAACGGTTGTTATACGCTTTCAACATGCCAATGGGTACTTACTTACGTAAGCACACAGTCAATATCAAGACCAAATTCACCTACAGATATTTTTATATTTTATGTGTAGTGGTCAGTAGAAGGTTAGCTCACCTTATTTCGCAGCGTGCGAAGGAAGCCAATAATGTTTTTTGTCCACAATGCAAGTTTCACCAGAGCTGCTTAATGCGATTTCGAACCCGTGCATAATCAATCACAATGGAAATCTATTCAAATGTTTTTTTTTCTTATACGTAATCATACCTTTTTGGTATATTACTACTACATTCCAGTTTGACAGGAATTTTCTTCGCGTCACGGAAAAGCTTAACAAGACTAGCTAAACAAGCAAGTTACATGCCTATCCGGCATATCGTTCCGATCAAAGAAAACCTTGAAATTAACTTTTAATTTTAGTACCACACACAATTCCACATAGACTTAGAGGCTACAAGCCACCAAAGCTAGCCAACTTTTTTCTACGTGTGCATTTCAAGTTTTTGTCTTACCTATGTGCATTTAATTCCCTATATTCTCATTCACGTCTTTAGCCAAATAGCTATAAATTGTAGAGACATAAACACAAGTAGAAAGGTGAGCGTAGGGGTTGCTTTATGGTCGTTGAGATAACCTCTTCGAAACTATAAAGACAAAAAACTAGTATAAAACCAGAGAAAAGATACATATCAACAGTGATATAGTAAAAAACAGAGAGGATATGATGACAGTGTTGTTAATTCATGAGAAGACGTCAGCAAAGACGCTTTCATACCTACATCTATGGGGCTAACAACATCTTAGATTATCCTTGTATAATCCCGGACAATTATTTATACTTTTACAGCGCCTATAGTATGCATATGAAACGCTCACAGCTGTACTCTTGCTGTACTCTTGCATATGAGCATATCCATTTTTTTCACTTTCATACCAGTGCTATACGCTCATTCGTCTCAAAAGTGTCTTTGCAAAAACCGGTCGTGTCTTGTGTAATAGTATTCTTTTCAGAAAATGGCTTGAGTAAACAAGGGTTTGTTTGAAAAGAGTGGGATAGGATCTATTATCTATTCAGCTAAAAACACTGACCATTTTTGTAGTTTTTTCCAATCTTGATCATTCAACCACAGGCCGAGTCATTGGGTTTTCTAAGTTGTTCCATCACTCAACCAGTTCAAAACAACAGGTCACTCTTGTTTTTTTTGCGCTTGCAGAACACATCATCTTGAAACTGAAACAGTCAAGTGTATTAGAGTTAAGTACGACGAGTAAAAGCAATAAATATTAGAAATGTACCCTAGTGGAAAATTTCCCACACCATGATTGCATTCAAATCGCTTCTTAAATTAAGCAGTGCTGATGAATCTGTATAAACCTATAAAAGCAATACTAACACTGATAAAAAACTGCTGTAAAAGTTGTTTTTAAAAAAACAGAGTAACAACTGAATTACTAAGCATAAAATGCGCATGGCATCACCATCATCAGACTTTCATGAACTTGCAAGCGGCAACAGATATTGTGGCTGCATATTTGCATGAAATGCTTGAAAGCGTTTAAGCGTAGTATTTTTTTTACTCTCACAAGTTTTGTATTACCAGTTTTTATTGTGTGTGTATTTATATGAATGAATCATGCAACACCACACGCACCACTTCCATATATTGAGGTGATAAGCATAAGATATGAGAAGACTTTTCAAATCAGGCTTGTTCAATTAGTGATACTTATTGGAAGCGTGCATACCCATACAGTAGTGTCTACTCGTAAGTAGATTACCAAGCAAACCAAATTTTTTATGTTATACGACATGTCGAGATAGCAAAAGCCGAGTCGCATCCTCCTTCACACTTATGTGTTTTTGTGTTTGCATGACATGGCTGCTTGTATGACGTTCACCGACAGATCGTCTCATTTCATTCAATCCTTATCGCTAGTCACCTTTTTGGCTGAAGATCAGTTACTGATCATAAGACCATGAGGAAGCATGTATTTTTTTCAGACCACCAATAGCTGATTAGTACATACATAGAGTATACTGTGTTTATATAAAAACTTGTAGAGTTTTAAGATAAAAAGTTATATTTACTGCAAAAAGGTGACAAAGTGCACATTTTTTTGTGGTTAAGAATTGTGCTTGGATCTTTAAACGCTTACTTTTCGTGCAGCATGATGGAATAATATGGTGGATTCTACCTGTTCTGTTGTTTTCAGTAATTTTCAAGTTTTTGCCTTGTTCGTGGAAGGTTATTTGTGAAAAAAGTCTGTTGTGCAGAATTTAAGTGCAATCTTTGGAAAGAAAAAGGATTTTGCACAATGAGCAAAATGTCTGGACCAGTGGAAACAGAGCTTCCCCCTCAAACTTCTGCATTCAGAAGGAAAGAAAAACTCCGTTTGTCACTTCACAACACAAGGACCATTAACGGCTCTCCGAGCACGTCCTCAGTTGGAACGACACCAACAGAACCGTTAAATCTGAAGGAGCGTGTGCGCTCTATTACAAGCGACGAGCTAGCCAGGAGGCTTTCAAATTGTAACAGTAAACAACGACTCCCCTTCCTTTTGCTGGACTGTCGGGGTTATCTTTGCTATACCGAGTGCCATATCGGAGGAGCTGTTCATATCGCTTGCGCTGACCGCTTCAACCGGAAACGAGTTCAAAACTGTTCATCTGTTTTGGATCTGGTTAGCACAAACAACAGAAGAAATAAGACTGGACCTAGTGGAGGAACCTCTCCGTCGTCGTCTGGAAACTCAATAAGCTCTGCGAAATGGAGGGATGTTATTGTGTACGATGAATGTACAAGTGATCTCACTTTGGACTCAGCAGGTCTTCAAAGTCCGCTTTCCTTTGTACTTATGCATCTGCTTCAGGAAAACCGACAGCCTATCTTCCTCAACGGTAAGTGCAAAAACTTTTTCTGACACGCCTACTTTGATACTTCTTAGAACAAAGAATAAAACAATTTTTTCTCATTTCACGGGTCATACATCAAACCCTTCAAATTACGCCATACGTTCAATTATTTTCATAAGTTTATTGGTGTTTATCCATGGTTTAATATGCAAACAAAATGAAATACCGAAGAAGCAGATGGATAATCATGTAAAAATGGTTATAGGAAAAAGACGTATATTTTACTCTTTGCTCAGGGCTGTTTGCCTTTATGGTTGTTCCCCTAAGAAAGAAAAACTCAAGGTTTGTGCAGCAGCAGTAGATTGTCAATACGGATGAAAACACGGAAAAGAAGAGGGTTAAAATTGTAACATCTCTGTATTATTACTGGTTACGTTTTACTGCCTTTTTAAGATGAATAGAGATAGAGAATCTTATATTATAAGAAAAAGTAATTTATGTATGTAACTTTCATTCATAGGAATAGGGCAGGAACGACAAGAATTTTCAAGTTTATCGAGCTCTTGGAGCAAAATGGGAAAAATGTTCGTCACCCTTGAAAATAAAATTGAAGGCACAGCTTTCAATACAGAGCTTGTGCCTAAGAAGAGGAAAAGCTGC
>JAAXOA010001920.1:0-14484 GCA_036561885.1 Salina celebensis | reverse complement strand
TTATTGTGTGTAATAACATCGAAAATGAAACTAGACACAACATCTTTATGCGCACGCACTCATTAAAGTATATCAATAAAAGTGACGCTCTTGTCGCGTTTTCTGTTGTTGTAGGTGTGTATTTCTCAGAATGTTTTACGACAAGATTAATATGTAGTTCATACTAACTGAGTTGTTGTCGGTGTCACATTAAAGAATCCTATTTATGAATGTTGTTTTCTACAAAACTAGAAATCATGTAAGAAAAAAACAACGATTTATGTAAAAAATGAATGAAAATTGGCTATTGTTGCGTGTCTGCATGGCTGTGCTGATTTTTTATATAAAATTCATTAGATTAACAAGGATAGTTTTTTTATACAGGAAGTAATTAGTTTTAAGAAATGACTTTATCAGCAGGTCATAAGTTTACATCTAATTTTTATACTATAGTTTTGCGTGCATGTAAAAACGTCCCGGTGTATAAATTTCTATAAATGTCAATCAGCCTAAACCTTGAGAATATCGACTGAAATTAAGCTATAAATTAGCCATCTTCACTTCTAAGCGTATTTTTTGCATGATCGGGTACAATGAATCAAAAGATTGTTTATTTTTATAATTAACAAAATATCCTCTTCCAATAAGCCATCATTCATACCAAGCCCCCTGTGATTCTTGCCGATTCCTTATGACAAGTTCATTTCCTTCCTAACATCCTAAATACCTTGCCATACATGTCAATGTCATTCTTGCAGTTTTTTTTCACTTCGCACGTTTTGCCAAATACCTTGAAAACCTATTTAGCGCACATGTTACCCTATCCCATCCTCCATTGCATCCTTCGTCTTTATTTTTTTCATATGAAACATTCTAATTAGATTAATTACAAACAAAAGCTACTAGTCTTGAACTACCAAAATGAAGCCATTCGTAAATTAATACCAATCCCATGTTTTCAGCTTCTTGAATTGGAATTTGCCTAGCCAAGGGCGCCCCATGTGAACCAATCATCGCGGCTATTCATCAAACAAAATTGACATTGGGAAGGGAAAAACGTGTGCACTTAACTATTGATTGACAGCTTCGTTATTGTTTTAAATCATAGCTATAAATGTCTTTGGAGAAAGGATTGCATAATAATTAGGTATGGCAGAAATCCAATAAAATTATAATTGTTTATTTTTTCAATTCCCTCAATCTGTGTTAAGATGGGTGCAGTGCGCGCACATGCATGGGTATTTGGGAGTGTTATTTAGAATTCCAATGTGCATTTAGAGTTTTAAAGTTACAAGGTGCGTAGGTGTTTTTTGTAACTGGTCCTTCGTGAGCTCTTGGTTGTTACACATGTCACAATTGTATTGTTCAAGAGTTTTTTCTATTAGCGCATATTTTTTTTGTTTCAATAAACGAGGACAATGTTACTGAATTATGGGATTATTATCAATACTTTTAACTTTACTTGACACAATTTTTATCTCACATATGAGCACACNGAATTATGGGATTATTATCAATACTTTTAACTTTACTTGACACAATTTTTATCTCACATATGAGCACACACTGTCTACACCGACAAGGTGCTAAAACGCTCTTCTCACTTGATTAAAATGCGATTAAAAAAGCTTAAATAATCTGCTGATTGCTTGCGAAGCAGTGGCTATGAAAGGTGTCATTCTAATTGCACTTTAATAGTCAAATTGACGGCCGCGTAAAAAAAGATGACATTTTAAAAATCCTCTAAAATCCTATTGTACGCAAAAAATATCTCCATTTTTACAAACTCTGTGGAAAAAAATCTTCTAACGACAAATATTTAACGGCTGCTTGAATGTCATGTTTAATCTACTGTGTAATTTAGTTTTTATCTGTTTATAAAATGTCCGTTTAGCTTTGTATAATGTTGATCTACTTATTTCACACTTGATTTGTTTTGTTCTCTTCATTAATTATCACTTTTTTTATCAACTGTTGCGCACAAATTTCACTTACGCCACAAAACTGTATTTACCTAACTGCAGTTGTCCTTAGACGATAATTACGAAAAACCCACAGTGCAGGTAATTTTTTATATATATACATTTTTTATGCGTATGTAATTCAATACCTGGCTACTACTTTTTTAAAACAAACATAATTTTTATCTAAAATTTTTCAAGTTGCATCATTCTCAAATCATTTTTTTTATCCTTGAGCTCCTCTTCGTTATTTGCTCGTAAATAAAAAATATCTTGTCATATTATAGCTATTGAGCCGTAATTTTCTTGACAAGGACTGCCTGACAAAAAAAGCCCATATTTATCCTTGAGCTCCTCTTCGTTATTTGCTCGTAAATAAAAAATATCTTGTCATATTATAGCTATTGAGCCGTAATTTTCTTGACAAGGACTGCCTGACAAAAAAAGCCCCTGTAGGTCTCTATTTCGTCCATCCTTTCTCCTCAAGTGTGGAATTACATCAATTTTTTCAGGCCTAGTCCCCGTATATAAAATGTTCTTTTATGTGTTTTAGGTATTTCACCCATTAAAATTAATTGTTCATTTAAAAAACAATGCAAACCTGTGGGATACATTTTTTGGTGGTAAAACCACAGAAAAAAATATATGTATCTCTTACATAACTTGTTAAACATATTTTTCTACAAAAAATAATATTGTCTAGATAGCCTGCATGTCTCAGCACAAAATTTTTTGAAATATGTGTCACTTTTCAAAAAGATTAATTACGCGTCTTGTCATACGTCGCATCTAAACGAGAACAGAATTGTCATGTTGCACAAACTATGTCGTTTCAAACAAAAATTGTTTTAGCGACTCCTGTCGCCAGCAGGGACAGAAGTAAGTCTTCATTAGTTATTCTATCCAAATCCTCCTGTTTTTCGTAATTAACAGCCTTTAAACGCTTTGAATTTTCATTGTTGTTGCTTCCTAAACCAATTCATACATGAGTTTTTCTGTCATAAAAGACAAAACAGAAAAATGGCTGTAACAGAAAAATAAAAACTACCGCTTATGTAACCCTCTCGTCATACAATAGCTTAAACCTGCCTGCTCTGGTTTCTTTTGAACTCCAAGTCGCAGCCCCGTTAGGAATTCCTCCAACAAGGAAGATTCACAGAAACTTGTAAGAAAAGAAGACGAGGCTTTTGTTTTGTCTGGCGGAAAACGGAAGGAAGGAAACGATTTCAAAATAGGTTTTTGTGCATTTCACACATGTATAATAGTTACCCCTCTGTAATACTGATAGCATAATGGTTTATAATTACTAATTATTATGACGTATCACAAGTTTTAAAAAACCTTTTATAGTGCAGTACACACAAGTTTTCCCTTTTTTTCATGTAGAGAACAGCTAAGTGGTTTGTATATAACAAAGGCTATTTTTAAAAGTGTAACTTGTGTATGTAAAGTTGCGAAATAATTTTACGGACACTTAAAAAACTCTTGTCCGTCTGGTGTAATAGTTTTTTTTTATTGTTTAGTCATTCCTTTTAATATTTTTTATATTCAATTAATAATAATGTGTGATATGTTGATCATTTTCATAAAACTATATGTGACAGGTTTCAATTCAAGATGGTGCGTGCCATAAAGAGCACATTCCAACCGTATAACTTCGATTTGAAGCGGATGTTATCATATAAAACGTGTATCTCGGAAACCTGCGGCTATAAATGATGGGGTATTTTTTAAAATTAATTTTCGATGCAATTTTTGATTAACCAGACAAATTAAGTAAACCTTTGTAAATATGATAAAGTCCTCATTCTCCGATGGATTCTTGTAAGAAGGTCTACGAAGATCCTCATTCTACAGATTTACGAATATTATATGGAGCAAAAGGGGGTTTATATAACAATTAAAGGTTAGTAATCTGTCAAAAGCCAACCTCGAAATTCATCTCCCTCTGACGCTCTGGAGTTGATTAATTATTAATTCCATATTTTTATGCTGGTTTGCCTGAAATTCTATTCTGTTTTGAAAAATCTGTAAAGTTTTTGTGCTATAAAATAAACCGGATGTATACATATGCATAAAATATTTATTCTAGTTCGAAACCTAATCCCACTTGACTAAGCAGTATAAAGGCTCTAAATGAAAGTGGGCTGTATAAAGTTGGTATAAACTTTGCTTCATGACCCCCAGCAACAAGCACAGATTTAGGTGGGTTACAATTGAAGGCCGTCTATAATCAGGTATTTTACGGTCTACCTTATTATCTGCCGTGTTTTATGCCGTATGCAGATATATTTTTTGATGTCTCATCATTATCGCTGTAATCATCGCATTAAAAATGTAACTACTCGTGTAACAAACATTCACTTTTTTCAATTGGTTAGTTACAATAATTGTTTATCGTTTTAAACCTACCTGTGATGAGTATTTTTGACAAAACCTCGTGAGAAATCTGTTGCACTGATATATTTTTATATGTGACTATGCAAGAGCTAAAAATATATTTAGGGTTTTATATTTACAACACTCACTTGCACTACTTCACGAAAAACCGCTCGGGGGATGAAGATGACAACAAGAAGGACTGACAGAGAGACATGTACGGTTAGAAAAAAGAAACGATGACAAAGTCGTTAGAAAAAAAGAAGTGTAGCGATGTCGTTACAAGATTAACGATCTGTTTATCGATGTGGTTTCTTATTTGGCGAGTTTGTGGGGAAGGCGTTAGTTTTATGGGAAAAATACACAATATAATGAAAAAACACAGGTACTAAAAAAGTAGTTTTTTGCGATGATGGAAAAATATGAAACGATGAGTTATGCAGGTGAGGAAGAAGACTAGTGCTTAGAAGCGCTGGGAAGATTTTATTGACAAGTGATGACAAAGAGTTGGTAAAAGGATCAGGATAATTAATGAAAAGGTACACACGCGAAATTAGTATAAACTCGACAAGACAAATTGGCGGAGAATGACAAAGGAAAAAAAAAAACAGTTCATTGACGCAAAAAATGTTAGAATTCTTAGCTCAAATTCTCTTGCTATTTCCACTTTTCTGGACAACTCCAACCCTTTTCCTAAGTATATACCTGGTAGTAATTCTAACTTTTATTACAACTTTTTCTAACACTTAAATTTTTTATGTAGGTTTTTTTGTTCACCCTTGGACTAACCTTTGAATAGTGTCCTCATCCAAATCTCCGTACAAAATTGTTGTCGTTTTCTTCATTCACTCCACTTCTAACACCCTTGCACACTCAATTAACAAATCTTTTTTGGGTGTTTTGCGCAAAAAATGAAAGGAAGTTATTAGCTACGATCTTCTATATAATTCACATCTTCACTTTGCACAAAAAACCTCTTTATTTCTGAATTCGTTCCTTGAAGGAAGCTCCTTTCGTTGTTCTTCATAAGGGCATCTTATCTCCTGATTGTTCAGGAATTCAGGTAAAACAATCTTGATTCAAGCTGTTTTTGATGACACTGCGGATCATTTTTTTTAGTTTAAACTTGTTCGCAGCGTTAATCAAATCTTTTTGTTGTAATTTTTCATGAGAAAAATAAAATTCCGCTCCCGTCAAAGGCCTTGACTTGGTTGAAAGCCCTTTTGTTTTGTACCCTTTTTTCTTTCGTTTATCTTCACAGTTCACAAGTGAACAAAGGGGAAAAAAACTTTATACACAGTAAATGTAACGTTATACAATTTTGTGCTTCTTTTTTTGTTTAAAATCAAAATGACTCCACGATGACAATGTTTTTAAAACTGGTTTCAAACAAAAAAGAATGCCAAGTTGAATGACAGAAGACAAGAGACATTTTTTTTTGCTACGAATATAAAATAAAACCGCAAAAGTACGGAAGAAAAACGTTCACGTGAAAAAAATACGCTCAATATTTGGCTTTCATCACTTTATATTTGCACAGCTCTCATTTTAACCAAAGTTTCTGTTTAAAAATTTCTTCCTTTTGCAAATAGGTCTTCTGCGCACTTTTTCTCACACAAAACTGCAGTCCCGTACGGAGTATTTTGATGAAAAAACGCTTTTTATATTTCACATAATCTCAGACTGATAAAATATATCCCCTTTTCCGTAGCGCCACCCCCGAAAAAAAAAGTTTTGCACAAAAAGTTGTATTTTTTTCACGGGAAACTGACTCCGAAGCTTCCTAAATTTGATCTCAATTCATTTCTTTAAGGGGACACTTTACACAATGATGTCCTTTAGAAGATAGTATTCTTCATGGTCAATACTTTGGTGATCACTTTATCTGAAACCACGACTATTTTTAAAAAAACTATATTTTTTTATTGTATGAAAATCTGTCCATTTTGAAAAAGCGTTGTCTTTTAGGCATGCATGACTGCGCTTGGAGCGTTCAAGCGTCTGCAACGTGACGATGCGAAATTGTAACTAAACCGAGCTGAGATTGCCATGCGTGTTTCATTCAGACAACAAGCAAAAATTGTTTACTTGAAGAACACACCGTGTGAAGCTTATCCTAGTCGAGCTAATCTTAATGGTAACAAGTAAGTGAGAGGGGATCTTTAGTAGAATATGACGGTATCAATTCATCCTATTGCTGCCACATGCAAAAAATTCTTTCTGAGACAAACGTTTATCAAACGATAATCTGATGTGCATTGCATATCGCACAGAGGAAAATGTCAGATAAAAAAACAATCTCTAAAGATGACCAATTGAAAATTTGTAACAATTTTTTCACTCTCTTGAGGTTTTTACGTGGTTGACTGGCTTGTAATTTGTTAGACAATTGCTATTGCTATGAAATATAGACAGAAAAATACATACTTGTACATATGTAACACAGTGGGAAACTGTTCTAATGAAATATTGTTTCCTTACTGGGTCTATATTGTTGCGCGTAACGAGTTTGTATTCAAAGAAAATGACAAATTGTGTGGTGATGACGATTGCAAGGGGGTGGGGACTGGTAATGAAGAGAAAATGAAGGGTACTTACAAACTGCGCCTTGGTTACTTGACTATTAACAATTTGGAGTGTATGTAACAAAGGGGTAAGTTCGAAAAATAGGACTGATTTTCTTTTTAGACTGACTGACTAATTTAGACTTTCGTAAAAGAATCTACAAAATTTTCCAGTAAATTTTACACAAATGGCAAATAATAGTAATACACAACGTTGGGTCAACCAACAGGATTTGACTGGACAGTGTAGTGGGATGTCAGGAGGTCTGGACTCTATGGGTCGACCGAATTTTGATGTTAGCGGAATATCTTCGATTTCATCGGGGGGGAATTGTCAAAGGCCTCCTCCACCGAGGGGCTGTGGGTTTGATCTAAATACAAGTGGAGGGATTGGGGCTGAAAAACCGCCAAGTTTGAATATGACTGGATCTTCGAGTTGTAGCCGGTCAGCGGTAGGTGGAAATTCTCAAGGAAATCTAGGAAGAACTTGTTCAAGGGCAGCTAGTCCAGGCCCAGGAGCAGTTGTTCCATGTTCAAGGTCACAAAGTCCGGTGCAAACAGGGAGGAATCCTCCTGTGGTGAGATTAAACGTGTCTGGATTAATACAACTGCAAAATATTGGAGCACCACAGCAAGGAGGATCACCAGGAAGAGCTTATGTCAATTTACAGCCTACTTTCAACGAGCCAAGGGCACCATGCTCTGGAGGAGGGGTAGATTTTCAAACTTTTAATGGCTCTGGACTGAGTGGGATGGGTCCTCCAGGGAGTTGTGGCGGATCATCTTTTGGAACTCCAGATCCTTGCAATTTAGTGAGGCCTCCGCAGCCTCCTCTTCCCCCACTAATTCCTGCAAGACCTTTGGCTGAAGTATTGCAGTCTTACAATTCTCCACAATCTCCACAGTTCCAAACGCCACCTCGACCAAACGTTTTGTGTGGTGAAAACTTGAACACCTCAAATGCCTCTGGAGGAGGACTTTCAAGCTGTGGACCTCCGTCAAGTATAAACTCCAGTGGATGCAGTAGTCCTTCGTACATGGCACCAAAATCAACAAACTTGTGTGGCGACCGTTTACCTCAATATAATAATAGTGGTCCATGTCCACTAACTTCACAATCACCGCCTCCTCAGTTTAATTTAAGTGGACTGAGCAGCTGCTCCTCTGGATGCCCTGGACAATCACCATGCTCCAGACAATCATCTCCAGGGCCTTGCCAACGACAACAATCTTCAGGTCCTTGTCCACGACAATCAGCTACGGGGCAAAGTTCCCAACAACAACCTTCAGCACCGTGCTCAAGACAAGCTTCTAGAACCCCTTCTTCAACTAACTTAGACAATACTGGAAAAAGCTCGGGTTCTTTAGGCGCGCGATCAGTAGCTTCAGCGTCAAAACTAAATACTCCTCCTCCTTGCGCAAGATCGCAACAGGGACAACTCAATTCTACTGGCGGATCAGGACTTTCAAATATACAACCTCCAGACTTTGGAAGTTCATTTGGAAGCTATAATTCCGGAGAAAGCCGTAGCAGGTCAAATACTTTGGACCAGACTGGCCTTAGCGGTGTCAGTGGCCTTAGTGCCATTTCTAAACCCCAGAACATGACTGGCTCAAGTTGCAGTAGGTCAAATACTTTAGACCAGACTGGTCTTAGCGGCGTTAGTGGACTCAGTGACGTTTCTAGACCCCAGAACATGAGTTCCAGTTGCAGTAGGTCAAATACTTTAGACCAGACTGGTCTTAGCGGCGTTAGTGGACTCAGTGACGTTTCTAAACCCCAGAACCTGAGTTCCAGTTGCAGTAGGTCAAATACTTTGGACCAGACTGGTCTAAGCGGCGTCAGTGGACTCAGCGGTATTTCAAAACCCCAGGACATGACCTGCTCCAGTTGTGGTAGTTGTGGTAGAAACACTCTGGACACAACCGGCCTTAGTGGCGCCAGCGGCCTCAGCGGTATTCCAAAACCACAAGAACTCAGTTACCAGAGCGGCACCGGGTCCCGGTACCCATCTCCAGTAAGACCTCCATCAGCCCCAGCATCTCCCAGCAAAGGATGCATGCAGAGTTACAATAGCTCAGGAATTATGGGAATGGGAGACTCACCTTTTGCATCGTCAAACTCGGGGTATTCTGGTTGTAATAGTGGCTGCAGTCGGCCGGCGACAGCTCCCAGTCCCGGAAGCAATTACAACCCTGCGGGATCCTATTACGCTCCGCCAGCTTCCCCTTTTGGCAACATGTCTCCATGCAGCCGATCACCCGGCCTGGAAGGTATCCGACAGCCGAACTTAAACGATTCAATTGCAAGCAGTATCCGAACTCCTTCCCTCAATATTTCCGGAGGAAGTGGCCTCGACAGCTTTTTCATTCCTGACTTGAATTCAAGCTGTGGTAGCTACGGTCCAATGAATTCAACGGTGGACCCACAGTCGCCAAATCTCATGCAATTTTCGCCATACCGCAGCCCTCCAAATATGATGCAGTTTACGCCAGATGCAAGTCCAAATCTTATGCAGTTTTCACCCGACTCATCATTTGGAGCTCAACGTAAGTTTTATAATTTAAAACTCCAGAATTTCCTTGAAACTAATCCGTAAATAATTGTAATTTCCAGCCGGAGGTTGCGGTGGCCCTGGCGGAGCTTGTCGTCGCGTTCTCCAAAGTCCTCAGCAGGCAGATCTAGTACCAGACCTGGACGCTGTCAGTAGCTTAGTTTCAGAAGCCCAACAGTTTCTTTTGAACATGACTGCTGCAAGTATTGGTGGCCGTTCATTTGTCTGTAAGTTTGCTAATTTCCTATCAAATTCACTCACACAATTGCTAAAACGTTAATTAAATTTCTCATGTTACCCCCAGCCAATCCACCTTCTCCTGGATGTCCCAGAGCTCCTCGCTGATAAATAATTTCACTGAAAACCCATTAAAAAACGAGTCTTCCCATCTGTCTGTCTCCAAATCTTTTTTTGTCTAAAACCCCAATAAAGTGAAAATGATCAGACAATTAGGAAAAAAAACTCCTAATGAAAGTTTTAACGCATATGTTTATTTTATCCTATCCGTCATCATCTTTGATAAAGATCTTAGTGAAAAGTGCATTTTAAACTTTACCAACTGTCAAGATTATCGCCAGATTTGCATGAGCTTATTAGAAAATGCATACAGTTTTTATAGTGACATACTACAAGCTTCTTATTTGTAATAAAAAATTAGATGTTTATCACAGTACGCTGTTTTCAATGAGCCACATGTTCTGCCAGTAAAAATGAAAGACAGTCATCGACCGAAAAGTCTTTTGAACAGAACGAGTGCAGCATACAAAAGGATTTATTATGTAGAGATTTTAATACTAAAGGATTTTACAGATTTTCACTGTCGCTGACATGATGACCAACATTTGCGGATGTAGAACAGGAGGAGGATGGAGGAGGAGATGTAATGAAATCTGGAAGGAACACAAGACTAATTAAAATAGAAATGGAAGAAAAAATGGCAAATGAGTAGGCGTGCGCAGCACTGTAAAAATGATTGGTTGTTTGAATCAGGATTGATTGTTTTATGAATGGCTAAAGGATCGTCTTCCTGTTACATGTTATGTAAGAAACAATGATTTTGTGATTGGCAGACTTGTCAGGCTAATTAGCAGATAACGGTGGATTTATAATGTTGCATAAGCTTCATAATTAACCTAATGAAATGCAAGGTTTTAGTCGCTCAGACAGGTTATTGAAGCGCGTTACAATTTTTTATGAGACTTTCAATTATAAAAGCGGAGCTGATCGATCGAGCATAATTTTTCTTTATAACTTTGATAAATCACCAATTATAATATGATGACACTTAAAGTTATATGAAAGACGCCCTTTTTTCTACAGAGATGAACGCACACGGAGATCAAAGGCTTACTCATAAGTTTGAAAATAGCAATCGAAGCTCCTCCTTCAATATATTAAATCAAATCGACAAGATATAATGTTTTAAAGTGGTACACACACGCTCACATACATTCCCTTGTAAAAGGCCTGAACTCAAGTACCCATTACCCTTACGAAACGATATCTATTTACAATCTAAATCCTCTTGAGAGAATTAAAACCAACTATTTAATACTTTTGTTATCTTTCTCTCAAACTATTCACAATTCTTGTTAGATAATCATATGAAAAGCAACATTTTTTGAAACAGTCAGAGTGAAATCATAAATCTCATCCTATTTTGCACTTTTTCACTGTTAAAAATGTCGCTGTTTGTTACAAGAATTCACGTCCCTTTGTGAATCGTGCTTTTCTGAACACGTCCAATTTTTAAATGTTATCAGAAAAAAAGAAAAACGACAAAGACAAATGGAAGCTCGTGACTGTATTGTCTTCACAAGATTGATATGAATGTTTAAACGTGTCTACTACGCAAAAAAAAGTCTCGCAATGAACTTTTTCTTCCAAAATTACTAATTGGCAGGTTCAACAAAAACTTTTTTTTACGATTCGGCAAAATCACAAAGTTATTTTGTCTATGAACTATTGACTTTTTTGTGCTAAACTGTCAATTTCAGTTAACCAAAACAAACATTTCCTTCAGAAAAAACTGTCTATAGCGTCTAGCTCGTAATTATCATAATTATGTCATTGTTTATTTAATACATCATTTTTTTCTCGTGTTTGTCATTCTGCCAAAATTGCACTTGCATCAACACTCAACCTCTTTTTATGACACAATCCATGTCGCGATTTTAATGGACTTGATCCATTCAAAAATTGTTTAACACAAAATATACATTACAATTTAGCATTTTTCATAAAAAAATATTATGACTGCTGCTTACACAATACAATGACGATGACAAGTGAGTTATAAACACGCAAAATTTTTGTTATATGTAACTGTAACAGTTTCCGTGTTTCATTTTTGATGTATCATCCGCAGAGAGAAATCTCTGCACCTTGTCATCACTGTGTCATTATCATATTACCAATTTAGGTCTGGCTCTCGAGAGTGAAAAGATGAATGAGATTCATTTCTGTTTCTATATATGTTTTGCATACCGCATCAGTAGCGCTTGCGACTAATTAAAGTGTTATGCATGCACCTAATTAAAGCCGGCTACCTATGCAATCATCATTTTTGTTTCTTTCGGTCTCTGTAATTATCGTCACCTAAAAAACCATCTGTCGTGGCTGTCTAGATCTCACCTGCTGTCTTTTTAAAAATCGTTTCTGGTTGTAATTGCTCTGCTACTATAATACTAGAGTGTCAATTGTCAACGATTTTTTTGTGTATGAAAGAAAATCTTGATATGGGTGCAAATTTGTAAAGGTGTAGGTGTAAGGCTTTGTTCCGTGAAGCTGTGCCAAAATGATACTTTTGTGAATGAGAGACAAACACTATACAAAATCTGACTGGCTTAGTTTGAAAAATTTCACGTCCTTCATTCTTCCAAGTAGGAGACCAAGTAAAATTTAAAAGAAATCTTAAAACTAAGGTTTTATGCATCAAGATGTGATGCTGCACATTGTATTTTAATGATGAAAAAGAGGTGCATTTTATAATTTGAAAAATCCATTTGTTTTGATACAGCTTTGGCACGAGTGACGAGATTTGCATAGAATTTATTCAACATTTTTAGATCCTACTTCCGATTTGCGGAATTACCTGCTTCAAATCGGCTAATAATTGTAAAACCTGGGTAATATTCCGAACCTACGTAAAACTTCGCGTCTTGTGCACTTCAAAACATGACAACGCTAACCAGAAAAAGCTGTCTATTTTGTGTCTGTGTCTCTTTCCATCACGACAAACTGAAATGTCATAGTGATCTATTCATAGGATAGGGTGGGAAAATGGCTTTTCTTAGAATTTTCTTCCCTTCTTGTGCATAGCACACGATTGTTGCGAAAATATTTTATTATAAAATGTATGAATACAGTACCCTTCGTTATAGACTTTTTACGTGAACAATTTTCATTTTTTGCAAGCCATATTGTACCCATTGTCATCAACGCGCAGGATACTCTGTGATGATACTAATGTGCGTGTCATACGTGTCATCAGGTGCGTTAGTTTCTATTTAAAGAATGTTTCTCAGAGCTCTTGAATTTGAAGCTACTCTATGATAACCACCAGTAAAATGATAGGTACTGTAATAAAAACCACAAACTGCAAAATATATCATTAATAAAAAGTATACCTGGGCAGGTTTCCATTTCATTGGCGATGTAGTTTAAAAACGTGTTCAATATGCTTTTGGGGATTTCCCAAACAAGATACGCATAATATAACCTTCATGGAATAAAATTGACAAAATAAAATATCAAATGCTGATGACGTTCGAGAAACTAATTGATAAATTGCTGTTTGGTTTCATTTCGGCATGCGTAATAGTGTCAATGTTCTACTCGTAATAGCATTTTTTAAACGTAATATCCAAAAAGAAAGCACAAAAAAGTTGCTAATGATTGTAAACTCGTAAATAAAACACCTGTTGATATTTGATATCCGTGTTTCATTGTCATTTTTACTTTTTGATTAGTCTGCGTGCGGTTCAACTCAGCGGTAATGCTACCACTTGTGGTCCGTCGTGCTAAAAGAGTGTTAATGTGAACAAGAGTGCCAACCAAATCTAACCACTTCATTCAGCAAATAAACCGTTTGTCTTGCCACTTTACACGGATGAAAATTCAACAAATGGTTAGAAATGGTTAGTTTAAATGCTCAGTGTCATTTCAATGTAGAGCTGCGACTCATCATTATCAAATTTATTGCAATGAACAAAAGATTAATGATATAAGAAATTATTCTCACTCCACCCCGTCGCTAATAAATCATGTAATCTGTGTGCGAATGGAAAATTTTGTTATGAAATTCCAGAGGAATTAGCATAATTCATAATAAAGTAAATATAGCATGAGAGTTGATTGAGCTTAATCTAAATTAATGATACATTATAGTACCTAAATAGGCCAATACTTTAATGGAAATCGTTGTCAAAATATTTTTAACGAGAAGCACATCACGTTTTCCTCTAAACTATGATTAGTATTGTGAATAAACATTGTGATTACTATTTTTACACAATTTTACTATCCAAAAAACTTTCCTTTTTTCTGAGTAACAGCTTAACGGGAAGATGTCATCATTTTGACCAATCTAAAAATAAACGCGTGATTGATTTTCCTTCGGCGATGTTTGTTGTGCGAAAGTATGAGAAATCTTTAAAATCGTGATCAAGGTCACCATCTCCTTTGATACAGTATGGTGATGACACGTTCATCATTTTGTCACTATTGTTTAGGTACACTATCGTCCGTCCGTGCAGAATTTGGATGCAAGCGATTGAATGAAATCGAGCGAAAATAAGGAATGAGTTACATTTACAAATTAAGTCATACATCATAGCACTGACGATGACTTCAAACAAAAAAGAAAGTAACAAAACCGTCATCAGACTTTATGTTTAAAATTCAATCTGTACTGCATACAACAAACTCAGAGTATGTTTCAGATGATTCTCTGGAATACCTCTCGGTTTATCATAAATAAAGTGTTGCAACGCTGTAATTAAGCTCTGCTCCCCTTTTGATCAGTTATTTATGGAACCAGGGAAA
>JAAXOA010001919.1:0-14488 GCA_036561885.1 Salina celebensis | reverse complement strand
TCAAAAACTATCGAAATGAAAGTGGCTGTCGAGTGGAAAGCATAACAAGACTTTTCTCTTCCTTTTTATGCCTTGCAGCACTCAACTTTCACCGGAAAATAAATGGGATGGGATATGGATTGGGTCACAAGAAAAATTGCTGGGTTTTTTCTCTTCAAGAGAGTGAAAAGAAAATTTGAATAGCTGAAATTCATACCAAACACATGATGAAATTCCCTTGTCATTTTATAATATTACTTTTCTACAATTCATATTTCTTATTTCACTATTTTTCTCTCTCTGAGGAAAAGCCCCGATGAATTTAACATGGTACCCGTGACAGAATCCAGGAGAAAAAAGAATCGCTTTCACTGGTTATAAAACTGTATGGGTCTCCGTTTCCTCCATAGTCTAATGACACGGTTGCCAGAAAATGTTGCGTTGGTGGAAACGGGAAAGATATTTTTTAGGGAAAGGAATTGAAGGAGAAAAATGTACACAGACTGACAATATATTCGGATGCGTCTGTTGCTGCATTCTCTGCGAAGAATGGGAGCCCTTGGAAATAAAAAAGGGAGAATTTTTTTTAGTATAAGTATGCGGGTACTAGAGAAAGTATACCCTTAGCCTTGGCCCTCGTTGGAACTCGCTCCCTTGCCAAATTAGTTTTTTTTCTCTCTCTTTCTCTCCTCCACATTGGAAAAAGAGAAAAAAACACGAGCGTCTTTTCAGACTCATTCTCACTTGCTTGCAAACTCTCAAACTGGAAGGAAGTGAAAGTGGAGAGAAAGCAAAAACCAGAAAGAGAGAGGAGAAATGATGCAATAATAAAAGACAAATAAACAAAATAAAATTAGAGATTTTTTTTGGAGTTTGAGAGTGAGAGAAATTAAATTAGCAAGTTGTGTGCTAATTGTGAGCAGGGAGAAAGTGCAATTTTCATCAAGAACAGTGTCGTGTTTACGAGTAAAATTGGGGGAAAAGGAGTTTTAAGTGTTTCAAATGAACATGTGTGACTAAAGTGGAGAAAGCGGTTTTTCTCTTTTCTGTATCCCATCAAGCGGAAACGAGTTTTGTGAGCAAAAAATAGGTTGGTGCATAATAAATGAAGTAAGCGCGTTTGGGAGTAATAGTGAGCGTGTCAAGGAAAGGAAAAAACGTGGTTGCAGATGTGCTTTAAACGGCGAAAAAGAGACGCATTGGAAAACAGGGTGAGGAGAGGCTGGGGAAAGTGTCAGGTGTGATATGGGTGCATAAGTGTTAATGTTATGGAGACGGAAGATGAGAGGAAGTAATTAATGGGCTAATTGAGAAACAGGATGAAATTCTGGAGAAAGTGACGAGAGAAAAGTAATTGCTGGATAGTAACAAGGTTGACAAAGAGTGACGAGGGGAAAAGAGAAAGTTTGCGGAGTTTAAAGAGGAAGGACGCACGTCTAGATTGAGTAAAAAGTTTGTAAGTGAAAGTAAATAAAGTGGAAGTGGCACGGAGGAGAAAAGATAACAGAGGGTCTCACAATGCCCAGCTCAGATGACCCTTTCGCAGGACGGGGAGCTGTTAAGGTTGTCGCCATCTGTGACGTGGTATTAAATTTGACAGTTTACATTTCTCAAATTATGCAGTTTTTTCTCGCACATAAATTTCAAGAGAAAGTTGGATATTTTTTTCTTTGTTTCGGTAGATTTTGGCAGCCATGCTCCTCTGCTTTTATAGTGTTAAGTGGATAACACACGAAGAGCCTTTAGCAGATGAAACGTTCAAAGGGCCTATTACAATTGAATCAGGTTTGTAGCCAAGACGATTTTTTTTACTTACGAGTAATGCAAATTAGCGGTAACGTCCAATCCACAAATCGACTCTGATTGAATGGAAATATATTTAATTGTGATTAAAGGCTGTATGATGCAACATTTAATTAGTCCAGAGATTACCAACAAACAGGGAAAGGAAATCACTGCCATTTACGATTACAACGTATTTATATACGTTGTAACATGTAAAATTAGCACCATCTTACTTGATTATTAATTGTAAGTCAAATTATGGACTAATTCAGCGTTCCATCATACACCTTCCAACCTGAATTTAATATGAATATATTTTAAACATATGTCATTAATGCCCAAATAACTCAGTCAGTCCTAAATAAATTCAATATTACATGTCCACAGGTTGGAACCAAGATATTACGCAGAAATAAATCCAAATCGTGTTTAAATTCTATCTTGCTATGAGTTTTTAAAAATGCTTTACAATTTTTCATGCTGCATCCTGAACTTCATCTTCATTTGTCAGTTTATTACGCATAGATGAACGATTTGAAAAATAATTTGAGCTGATCAGTTGCTAAGTGCATCAGCAACATTTCGTCATATTTCAAAGAACGAAATCTCGCCATTTCATTCCACTAATCTTCGTATTTTAGACAAAGCAAAAGAGATGACACAACTTTCTGAGAAATACACTTTCTCTGCAAGCGTCCCGTCACAAACAAATTAAATTGACCGGTTGAAATTGACGATACCGCTAAAGGCCTTTCCTTGTAAGGATTTACTTTCTAAATATCTATTTCTTTTTTGCCTTTGTAGTCATCCGCCACCAAACAATTTTAATCTGGATCTCCGTCATAATCGTCCACTCTATGCAGATGATTATGGCTCTTGTCCTGCTCAGCGGAGTTTACGATGTAAAGCACTCCCTAATTTACTTTCTCTTTCATTCTACTCTTTTTAATTAACTTTTTTTTCTCTAAAAAGCCAGCCAAGTAATTAGATTTTATTTTATAATTCTGGGTAGGAGGACGCAGAAGATGCCCTCGGCAAGTGCCAAATGTGGTGGTGCACAGCTCTGACACTGTTTATGGTTCTTGCTCTGGAGGCATGTGTGACTACCTATCTCCTTCTCAACCACTCTGGCATGCAACCCATCTCCATGGCCATCTTCTTTCTTAAACTTATTTTCCGTTTGATCGCCGTTACGAACGTGAGGAAATTTATGTAAAAATTTGAAAAAAGCTCCTCCCTCGTCTGTCCACCAAAAGGTCTACATCCGATCGAAAACTATTGGACCGCCGCCGTCAAATTATATCCGTTATTGAACGCATCCTTTCACTTTTTTTTCAATACATTTGCATTTGTCACGCTTTCACCAATTAGCTAAAAGCAATTTTTTTCCGTTTTTCATATCCCAATACCAAAACCATGTACGGATTTTGGGCTACATTCGTTTGGAACGTGTCTTCGTTCATACAAAAAAAAAATACTTTCTCTAACTTTCACCAATATTTATTGCGCATTTTATACCCTAATTTGTTACACATTTTCTCTTTATATTTCCCAACCACAACACGTCTCACGTTATGATTTATCAGAGAAAAGCTTGCTTTCACTCTGGGAGAAAGCATTACATTTTGTTATGCTTATTTGCTGGAGAAAAACAGCCTGCAGAAAGTGTTCTTTATTTGTTAGGCAAACAAGCCAAAAAAAATATCGATACACAACGACCCAATAACAAGAGATAATTTTTTGCCAAAAAACCCACGATCCGATTAAAGTCGGAAAGAGAATAATTAAATATTGGGCTGGAGCATGCACTTGATCTCTTCTTCTCACATCTTGTTAAGCACGAATTTTCACCACAGAAGAGAATTCTCCTCTACAAAGAATTAACAGAGAAAGTTCGTCAAGTAGTGTGGGAGGAGAAAACAATTTTATATTTGTATAACATGAAAATTAGTTTGGCTCTCTATTTTGTAAAAAAAGGAACTTTCTTCTTATCTGTCTATAAAGCTAAGAAACTTTCTCTGACCTATATTGATTAGGGTAGTCGTGTATGTGTCCTAGAAAACATCTCAAAAGACATAATTGCTAAACTAACTGGCAGACAATTGACATTTGTGGCAGATTTACGTCCTCCTTTGTGTCAGCTTTCCCAGGCCAGAAGAGAGAAAAAAAATCGGTCTTGTGTGTTTTTCTACTTTATACAGAGAAAAGTTTGTTACGTGATAGGATTATACGGTAGTAGGAGAAAGTCGAAAATCTTTTTGATGGGGAAAGCATTCGACGAAAATCATTGTTGATATTTTGGATATTTTATAGAAAGACGCGTTATACAAAGAAAAGTTTGTTACGTGATAGGATTATACGGTAGTAGGAGAAAGTCGAAAATCTTTTTGATGGGGAAAGCATTCGACGAAAATCATTGTTGATATTTTGGATATTTTATAGAAAGACACGCGTATGACACCATTTCCAAATGCAAGGTATTAGAAATATAGACGAAATGCATTATGCATGATAATGTCTAGATGCTTTCTCTTTTTTGTTTGTAATGAAAACATATTATTGAGGAGATACTAAAGCGAAGAAAAGAGAAAGTTGCAAAAAAGGGAAAAGCATATCAGCCAAGGTTTACTTTCAAAGAGAGAAAAAAGATAAGAAGAATAGAAATTTCGCTTGGATCGACTTGGGAGAAAAAAATGTGAAGATTTTCTTTTGTATTTTGATTCTTTTGGGAGGGAATTGTGAATAATTTTAAGAGGATGTTGTAAAGCTGTACAAGGAGGATACCAATAAAATACAACTTTGATCATGAGGATAATTGAGTCGATCAAATTACAAGCATGTCGACAAGGGACGGTTTTAAAGTAACAGTTTGAAGATGCATTTTTATGATATTCTTAAAGTACAATTCATCTTAATAAAACAAGCGCAAGCTTGTGATGTGAAGCGCTCAGTTTTTACACGTTAAAATACTGTTAAAGCCAAATTTGTACGTCAATTTTTAGTTAATTAACAATTTATTTAGAATTTGTTTGGAATTGGCGGTGTCGAACTTCGTTTATAAAATAATGCTGGATTTTTGTACAAATCGTGCATGTAAACATCCGTTTTTGAGTTTTATACCTAGATAGATATTCTGCCTGGCAGTTGGTGACCCTCCCTTGTACAAGAGAAGCTGTAAAGAGAAAGCAAACAAAGACACACTCTATCGGCCGTGAGCATTTTTTCTGTAAAAATTCAGATTTGTGTTACGTAATTGATGGCTATGCAGATACTTAATAAGCAAATAGCATAAAATGTAGAAAAAGTTAGTATACCTACAGGTATTTTTTTACGTGTTTTTTTGTTGTTTTTTCCTAGGTAAACTTTTTTATCGGCTTTCTCTCCAAGTAAGAAATTTATTCATGATCAAGAAGAGAAAAACTTTCATTTTACTTGGTAATCAGGTGTATTAGTATTCTAGCTGGGTTTTGTTGTCAGCGCGCACACATAACAAATGTAATGTATTTACAACTCTTTTGAATTCAACGAGTCGCCTCGGTTTACTCGGAGAAAGTTTGATAATGATAGTTGATAAAAAGCATCGTTACAACTATATTTTTATGCATTCTTCCACCTTTTCTCACTTGAGATACAACTCTAGTCGAAATAATCATAACTAAACTTTACTGCCAAAAAAAATCCACGAAGGGGTCATCCATAAAGTCCGTAACGCGGAGGGAAAGGTGGGCCCGCCCTGCTGCCTGATCGAGACTTACTCCCATGCACTGGTTTCTCGTGCTGTTTACAAATAACCAGCTTTCATTCCACGTGACATTCTTTATGGACGACCCCAAAGTCGTAGAATTTCCGTTAGAAATTCAGATAAGAGATAGTAATAAATAAGAAGTGTTTTCCGTCCTATATTTTCCGATGCTTAATCATAAAGAAGAAGGAATTTTTAGTTTGCTTGGTTTCGTACATCGCGCCAGATTTAGAGTAATCAAATTATCTGGGTAATGAATAACAAAATTTTTTCGTGTAACAATCTGTTTAATTAGCGTATCAAACAAAAACTTTGGAGCTTTAATCAACATGGGAGGTAATAGTAGGAAAAAGTTTTGTCGTCAGTAATAATCGTGTGTACTTTGGCATGTAGCTGCACATATTCTCAATAAGGGACTGTACACAAAGAACGTCACGCGAAAATGGAACTCAACCTTGACTCGTCGTTATTTTCCAAAAAGTCTATCAATATCGCAAAACAACACATAACTTAAATATTAAGCACGGCATTATTAGACATTTCATTGATCAGTTGCTTGAAAATTCAGTATTGGCACATACGAATACTATATTATGTGCAATATATTGGAATAAATATTAATACTGAAGGGACATATTCAATATTTTTGGGGAATGGAATTAGAATTTAGTCAATATATAGGCAATTACCTATATACATATAACTCTGTTACAGCCTCTTAGAATATATATGGTTCCATTTACGCGTGACGTACTATATGGACATTCCTTAAGTAGTTCCTTAGGTAACTGTATTTGTAAACATTAGTTGTTAGAATTTTACACGGAGTAAATAGAGAAGTATAAAACTATAAAAATATCAGCTTGGTTTTAATATTCAAACTTTTTGAAATTCAATAATAAATCATGATCTTTCATTAAACACAGCGGCGGATTGTATAAAGAAGAGTGTTAATTTGTACGAGTGCTTAATTAGTTGATCAGCCTTGACAAAAAAAACTGTTTACATGGAAAGAGAAAAGAAGGACTTTGTTGTAAGGAGTGAAATGTTGCAATAAAATATTAAATTGGTTAATTCTAGTCAATTGTACAATGGTTGACTCAAAAATACTTTTAAATAAAAAACGTACAAGAGATTTTCTTGTTTACTTTACAAAAAGGAATTGTTTCATTTTAGCTAAGGGGTCGTCCATAAAATACCTCACGTGGACGGTCAGAAAAATGACGACCCTTGACTTTCGAACCTCGCCATGCTCCATCCACAAATAAATAACCCACTTTTCAGTCCTCTTGGCGTACTTTATGGACGACCCCTTACAATGTAGAACAATGCGCCTTTTGTTTTGCTACATCTTTTAAGAAAGTGTTTGAGGAGAAGTTTTGGAGAAAATGGTGGGGATTTTGAAGCTCTCGTATTTCACCACTTTGGTCCTTCTTGTAGACAGACTTTTTGAGGATATTTGCAATGAAAAGCAATTATAGTTCCTTATGTTCATGTCTATAAGGAAAGAATGTCGGTGGTGCGACCTGGGACCGGGATTCCATCAAATGTCTGAGTTTCGGAATGTTTACATTTGTATCAATGGAATGTTTGGAATTCGAGCCTTTAAAATGTATTGCCAAGAGTTACACTTAACTTTAATTTGATTCCAGAGCTTAGTTGTACTTTGCCAAGACAACAGGATTGGAAGTCTATGAAGCGCCGAAACTACAAATATACACACATATATATGCGAAATGTACAATATTGAACCGATGAAATGCTCGGAGGCTGTGTTAGAGGTGACCTTACTTGTAAGCTGCATTATTAAAAAGCGGATTAAGGGCCACTCTGCAAAAAAATATATTTGGCTAGGGAACGAAATACAACTTGTTTTAATGGTGATCGGCGGATTTCACAACTTTAAAGCTGCTTAGAATGTCAAAGTTTACCTTTAAAATGCAAAAGTAGTAGGTTTCTGCATAAAAGTTTAAGGAAAATAGGAACTAATAGTAGTGTTGTATAATTTGATTAATCTGGAACAGTACACACACTTGTTATTTAAGATAAAAGTTGGCTTATTCAGACTCCATTAGCATTAGCAGATTTCCCCATTTCTCTTTCCTCATTAGCAGTGTTTTCCACAGTTCTAGACAAATTTAGTTCAAACTCAACAAGTATTTTATTTATGATTTATAGATGATCAAATAAAATGATTTATCCAAACTGTTGCTGCTAAAATTCCAGAAGTAAAGTATAATTTGAATGGAGCTTGTTTGTAATGGAGTTATAATCATTGAGCTGTGTGAGACAGATGTCAAATATTGTTTTAACAAATGCATCACTACAGAAAAGTTAAAGATGTAGTCACTATTCATACAAGTCGGGAGTCATGGTGACATAGTAGACTTTGTCGAATTTAGTATCTGAGCTTGGGTAAAATCAGCCTAGCCTCGTTCATTTTCATTTTACAGTTAGAAACAATCCTTCCATTGGGCGACCCAAATGACTATCGTCTTCCATCCATTCAAAAGTTTACTGCGCCTTATTTCTTACGAGAGGATTTGCTAAATCCTCACTTTCCATCCTCGCACAACTACGTCCTCCAACCGCCTGTTTATGTAAATGCGCCTCGTCAGTGTCGGCCAGAGGGAATCTCACAAAATGGGACAAAACTAATGAAGCCGAATCACTTGTTCTCGTCCGTCCCTACTTGTTCCAGACTCGGTCAGTTGGTGAAAGCTACTTTTGCAAGATTGGCTTTCTTCCAATTCTCGAGCGAGTATTCCTCCAGGAGTCCCAGTTCCATCTGAGTCTCTTCGTGCTCCAGCACTCGCTCTGATGAACGCTGCTCACAACAAATTGACAGGTTTGATGAGACCAAAGCCAGGGGAAAGTACTCTTAAGAAATTGTCGAGTTGAGTTGCTTGAGGAGATTGAGACAGAACATGAAAAGAGAAAGCAAAATGTGTTAGACATCTACTCAGCTCAGGTAGATGGAGAACTTGGGAAACTGGACAAGGAGAAAGTTGGACTGCGGGAGAGAGAAAAAACGGGGAAAGCGACAGACCGGAGGAAGCTGGACAAGCAGGTGGTCCGAGAAGAGATGAGAGTGAAAGTTGAAGGGGAAAAGAAAGGAGCATGGGAGAAAGTAACAACCGAGCTGGAGGCGACACGGTCCCTGAGAACTCAAGCGGATCCACTTGGAGTGAAAGCAGGACAGGCAAAATGAGACGGAGAAAGTGCGGAAGATGTGATGAAACAATAGGACGCATTAAAAAATCAACAACTTCCACCACCGGAAACGGAAGTGAAGGAGAAACAAGTGGAGTATGAGAGAGCCAGGAGGAAAGCACGAGACTCGGTGAGGATCTATGCGAATGTCTTGAAAATTGGTGCAACTCGCGTGAAGAAAGCGGCGGACAAAGTGAAAAGGTTGAGTGCTTATGTGCCATCTACAGGGAGCGAGAGTGAAAAGAGGAGAAAGCAAAGTATAAAATTATATCCAGAAGGAGCCACGTCTCTTGTTATGGAAATCGAGAAAGGAAATCCTGAAAAACTCCCGGGTTTGAATGGCGATGATGGAATGTGTCGAGAGTCGACAGAAAAAGCCGGATCAGGAATATTTGAACGTCTGCAACTTGTTTTCCACAACGCTAGGAATGAGGAATGTCAAAAATACCGAAACGAAAAATCCAGAAACGTTTTGTTTCGCGCTTAGAAGGAGCATTACTGTTAAATCTGCCACAAATTCAGTTTGCTCCGTACTTGTAAAACGTTGATATACGTTTTAAGCCTGGTGAGTGGGAGAGACAACACACAACGGAGAGTTGCAATGTAAGCAAACACAGTTTGAAGTCTCCATTCATTTCGAAGTTAAGTTATTTTCCTGCTCGCCTGACTGAAGAATTTGTATACAGACAGAAGAAGTAAGTAATGATAGTTAATTAACTTGTTAACTAAAATTTGATTCATGATTTGTTCGTTCATTTTCAGACCAAGACGATCAACGGTGAAAATTTGTTCCAAGATGGAGATCACTCTAGTTTACAACCAATCTTGTGACTTATCTGAGTACAAAGGCTATTACGATTTCTGTCCTGAGGGAGGTCAGGTCGTGACCACCATGGCCAGACAGACGGATGTGGTCCCCATTACAATTACAGCAAAACTCGTGGAAGATCTGAAGACCCTCGGGATCCCCCACAAGTTCACCGTTGGTCAAACAGTTTTAGGACCGGAGATTTCTATTGGATTCAAGAAACTGGATGTCCAAACGGAAGCTCATGAAGGATATCTGGACGTCAGCTGTCTGCACCTCCTTGGTAGGTTTTTCTCAACCGAAGCTCGCCTGAAGAACAACTTCAAGTTACGATTGGACATCGAAAGTTTGAAAGTAGAGTCCAAGCATTTTAACTTGCGACCTGGCAAAACTACTCGTAAGTTCGTTTCGTTCGTTTAGTTATAGGGCGATATTTTTCAGTGTTTTTTTTATTGTACTAACACAAATTAATTGTTTTTAGAAGTCTTCATCCTGGGTCAGGATTGGGAGCGTGTTTTGTGTAAATCCCTCACCTTCCTCGCGACAACAGCTGGCGAGAATCCGCTGCGCTATTGGCCCCGATCCAGCTTCTGGTCTGTAACCGTATCTTTGTCGTTGGTAATTTGCCCAAAAACAGGACCTTATGAAGGGATCCGTGACCATCTCGCTATTTACGGGAAGATGAAGAACGACGAGATTTTCAGCGATATTACCCTTATCGCCCAAGACAACGTTGAAATCAAGTGTCACAAAAGTGTTCTCGCCGCTCAAAGCACCGTCTTCGCTGCAATGTTCGAAACCCAGATGAAGGAGGCAGAAACTGGAGTTGTCGATCTGTCAGGAATGTCTGAGGAAGGAGTCCGAGCAATGCTGGACTTCCTCTACGTTTGGAAGTCGGTGGAAGCTGATGAAAATCCGCTTGTTTGCGTGGAGCTCCTTGAAGCCGGTGACAGGTACAACATAGAATCACTGGAAAACTGCATGGAGGGAATTTTACTGGAGAAAGGCCTCGACTGGTTCACACCGGAAGCAGCGTTACGGTTGGTTCTCTTTCTGAAGGACGTGGACTGGCTGTACAAAGGATTCGATGGACGGTTGAAGGAGAAAGCTATCAAAGTGTACAAATCGTAAGTTCAGATTTTAATCGTTTACTTAATTAAACTTCTATGAAGGATTAGTCCTAAATGAGGAGATTTCTATTTGTGTGTAGGAAGTTCGCTGAGGTTCAGGAGTTGCCAGCTTACGAGGAACTTTTCAAGGAGAAACCTGAGGTTCTGAAGACGCTTGTCGAGTATCTTTCATCTTACTAACTGTACCTCGTTTTAAGGTTTGAATTTGAACGACAATGCGTGTGAAGGGTCAGAGCTAAAAGTGATGTATTTCAATTGTAAAGAACAAATCTGATCTAATGAACAATTAAAATTATTACAAATATTATCTTCCCTTCACCACTGTCTAAGAATAGATTTAGCAGATTTTCTCATTGCGCTCTCTCATCAGCAGTAGCCACATTTTTCTGTAGTACAAAGACAAATTCAGTGAAACCTCAACAAATGGATTTATAATCATCAACCTGTGTGAGACAAATGTAAAAGACTGTTTTAACAAATCACTAATGATAGATTCATTTTTCATACAGGTCGGTATGCATGAAGATTTTATAGAATTTGTCATACTTTGCGTATGAGCTTTGTGTGAAATCCACTTAGCCCCGTTCATTTTCATTTTACAGTTAAAAGCAATCCTTCCATTCAGCGACACAAATGACTATCGTCTTATTCCATCCATTCAAAAGTTTACTGCGCCCTATTTCTTATTTTTTAAATCTTCACTTATCATCTCCGCCCAACAAGGTGCTTCAACGGCCTGTTTATGTAAATGCGTCGTCCAGAGTCATTAGGAATCTCACAAAATGGGACAAAACTGATGAAGCCGAATTGCCCGAATCCCTTGTTCTCGTCCCGCCCTACTCCTTCCACACTACGCGAGTTGGTGAAAGCTACTTGTGCAGGATTGGCTTTCTTCCAATTCTCGAGCGAGTATTCCACCACCAAGGGTCCCAGTTCCACCTGAGTCACTTCGTGCTCCAGCACTCACTCTGATGAACGCTGCTCACAACATTGGCAGGTTTGATCAGACCAAAGCCAAAGGGAAACGTAGTCAAGAATTGTCAAGGAGTTTCAGAAAGAGCAAACTGTGTTAGACAACATCTCAGCTCAGGTGGATAGAGAACTTGAGAAACTGGACAAGGAGAAAGTTCGTCTGCTCCAGAGAAAAAAGCCGGGGGAAACGGAAAGACCAGAGGAAGCTGGTCAAGCAGCTGGCCCGAGAAGAGATGAGAGTGAAAGTTGTAGGGGAAAAGAAATGAGTATTTTTGAGAACGCATGGGAGAAAGTAACAACCGAGCTGGAGACGACACGGTCCCTGCGAACTCAAGCGAATCCGCTTGGAATGAAAGCAGGACAGGCAAAATGAGACGGAGAAAGGGCGGCAGATTTGATGAAACAAAGGAATTGGATTACGCGGTGCAAACAAAACAATGAGAATGCAGAGCAAGTCGTGTGAAGAAACGGTGGACAAAGTGAAAAGGTTAAGTGACTTCGAAAACGTTGATATACGTTTTATGCCTTGTGAGTGGGTGGTCGTGGGAGACACACAGCAACAGAGATTTGCAATGTCACAAAACTCACAAACACAGATTGAAGTCTCCATTCATTTAGAAGTTTTCTTTTTGACCATGCCTGGCTGCAGAATTTGTGTACAGAGAAGAAGTAAGGTGGCCAATATTAGTGAAAGAGCTTAGATATCGATAGTTAATTAATTTGTAAACTGAAATTTAATTATTTCGATTTACAGATTAAACTGTACTGGTTTGTTTCAAGATGGAGATCACTCTAGTTTACAACCAAAAGTTGGATTTATCTGAATACATACTCAGTTACGTTTTCTGTCCTGAGGGAGGTCGGGTCGTGAACACCGTGGCTAGACAGACTGAAATGGTGAGGATCCCCATTACAACAAAATTTGTGGAAGATCTGAAGACCCTCGGGATCCCCCACTACTTCACCGTTGGCAATACAGTTGCAGGACCCAAGATTTGTCTAGGATTCAAGGAATTGGCTGTTCAATTGGAAACTGAAGGATATGTGGACATCAGCGGTGCACACCTCCTTGGTAGATGTTTCCCAGCTGAAGCTCGTCTGAAGAACAGCTTCAAGTTACGATTGGACATCGAAAGTTTGAACTTGCGGCCTGGCAAAACTACTCGTAAGTGAAGAATATTTTCGTATGGTTGTATGGTGATATCTTTCAGTTGTTTTTATTGAACTAATACAAACAAATTGTTTTTAGAAATCTTCAACTTGGGTCAGGATTGGGATCGTGTCTTGTGTAAATCCATGATCTTCCTCCATTCAATGTCGCGGCGCAATTGGCTCAACCCTAAAAGCGTCTGGTCTGTAACTGTATCTTTGTCGTTGGTAATTCGCCCAAACACTGGACCTTATGAAGGCATCCTTGACCATCTCGCTATTTACGGGAAATGAGGAACGACGAGATTTTCTGCGATACAACCATTATCGCCCAAGACAACGTTGAAATCAAGTGCCACAAAAGTGTTCTCGCCGCTCAGAGTACCGTCTTCGCTGTAATGTTTGGAACCCAGATGAAAGAGGCCGAAACTGGAGTTGTCGACCTGTCAGGAATGTCTGAGGAAGGAGTTCGAGCCATGCTGGATTTCTTGTACGTTTGGAAGTCAGTGAAAGCTGATGAAAATCCGCTTGTTTGCGTGGAGCTTCTTGAAGCTGGCGACAAGTTCCACATTGAATCACTGGAAAACTGCATGGAGGGAATTTTACTGGAGAAAAATTTGAACTGGTTTACACCTGAAGCTGCGCTACGGCTGGTTCTCTATCTGAAGGACATGGACTGGCTGAACAAAGGATTTGATGGACAGTTGAAAGAGAAATCAATCAAAGTTTACAAATCGTAAGTTAAGATTATATTGATTTATTTAATTAAACTTCTGGGAAGGATTTATATTAAATGAAGACATTTTATTTGTGTGCAGGAAGTTCGCTGAGATTAAGCAGTTGCCAGCGTACGAGGAACTTTTCAAGGAGAAGCCGGAGGTTCTGAAGACCCTTCTTAAGTATCTTTCAACTTACTAATTGTAGGTCTTTCCATGTTTTGAATTTGAACGAAAAAACGTAAACATGAATGACGTTTAAAGTTCATGAGAAATCGATGGAAGCAATTTATTTATAAAACTTATTTTCTGTAACAGCAAAGGAAAAATAAAAATTACAAAAGGCACTTGATAAACCTATACAAAATTCATAGCACGTTTTTTGTCACTTCCTGCATCAGTTCAGTACAAGGAAAAAATTATATTAAATTCCTATCATTACGCAGCATCCAACTCATCGTAGGTCACCATTTTCACTCTCAACTCCCCCGGATGCTGCTCCGACTGTTTACTCCCCCTCCCCACCAGCGGAGCTTTCACACTCACCAGTTGGTTATCCGCCGCCCCTGACAGGACCGCATTTCCCAAAAACGTATCCCTCTGTAGCATTTTATTCTCCCACAACTCTACCGTTATCGGTTTACAAACATCCGTCCTGAAAAAGACTCCCTTCAACTTCCATTCCGGATTATACGTCCCGTCAACCGTAGAACTCCGGAGGGTCTGCCCCTCCACTTTAATAATACAATACGTATTATCCGATTTCAAATCGTTGGCGCCTTCAACGGTCAGAACTGTTACGCAGGTATACGTCGGACAAAACGGCGCGCACATCCAGTGAGGCTCTGGGTAATCATGGGTGAGTTCCTTAATGGTTATCGCCGATTCACAATAAAATCTCATCAAAAACTCAGTCTCCACGTCAGGCTCGAAGGTCGTCGGAAGTAAAGCATAGCGACCTTTATCCAGCTCTCCTTGGAAGAACATCGACCTC
>JAAXOA010001918.1:0-14493 GCA_036561885.1 Salina celebensis | reverse complement strand
TGCCAGTACTGTATTGTTAAATAACTGCGTGAATACAATACATTGAGTGATGCATAATGACTGGATACAAACTAACTCGTTGTGTTATTGAAAAAACAAATCTTCAAGACTTTGAATAGTTTGTATTAGTAAGATATTGTTTAGTTATTTTACAGTCAGTTTAACACAGTTTAACACAAATTCTGACACTGTCTGATTCAAACGTAGTATATTTCGGAATAGTCCAACGTGTACGTGCTATCCGTCCAAGGACATTATATCTTGCAGCTTCCATCTGAGTGATTAAACTCAATTCTAGTAGGGCTGAAAGGCCTAATAGGGATGTGGTTTACTTCTTATCAAGGTGGGGTCCAGAAATGGAATTGTGTAACTGAATGTCCTCCTTATTTTACAGAATTGATTATATATAGTCAATATCTTGCATGTGTGTAAGTTAGGAAAGGTGTTGTCCTAAATTCCACCGGATATTGTACATAATAGAATTTCATGTTTAAAAAAGGATCGCTATCATTATTCAATTTAAGCAGCGCGTGAATCAATTTCCTTCTGCTAGTATGTGCTTAATGGCGTCTTGCTGATTGAAGGTTTAAATAAAATAAAGTATCGGTATCATTAACGATAGGCTGCCCAAGAAAAGTTTTGCCTAGAAAGCCGAAGTATATGTATTCTTTGTTTGGATATATAGTTGATGGATGTGTCAAGGATATGGAATTTTATCCGCGTGTCTGGCAGTTTGACCTCCGCAATAAAGCATAAATTGAATTTTTCAGGATCACAGCTTAGAATCACAGATGTACGAATTAGATGTATACAATTTGATCAAGTACTTGCAAACAGATGATCGAACCCTCCAATCGAACAGGTCGAAGAAGGTATCTCGAAAGTAACTGGTACTGGCGCCAAAGACACGATACAATCGCTTATGAACTTGTAATGGATCGGTTAAACCGTTCACAGGAAGTGCTTCAGGAAACCAGCTCCGTTTCGTGTCGCGTTATACACAAACGTAACGGAAGTCGTAATAAGCCTCCAATATGACAAACAGCTTGATAGAATTTTTACCGAACAACACACAATTAATTAGAATAACCTTTAGATTCCATGAAAACCTCGATGCATCCGGAATTTCTGCTAAGAACATATGTGGTTGATTCCAGGTAAAGTGAAATTGAAAATCAGGAAGAGAAATTTAGAGCCAGTGTTGTTAAATAACTGCGCCAATAAATACATTGAGTGATGCACAGTTGTTGAACCGAAATATAATTCTTTACCTTTACAAAAATCGTCAGACTTCGATTACTAGTGTTAATATAAATTTTTAAAATACTGACCATGAGTCAGACCTGGTTGAAAGAGGAATATGGGGTAGTAACGCACAAAACGATGGAATCTGGTTAAAGTACGGATATATCACACACAAAAAACACTGAAGGAAATGTGCGACGAAAATAAGAGTAGTTGTATCTGCATCAATAGTTTTTTGGCACTATGTAAGCTGTGGTTATAAAAGTCAGTGAAAATAAATCGCAAATCGAAATATAGAAAAGTAGCAGAAGTAGCCGCAGTGTGAAAAAATAGCTCAATCGAAATATCGAATAAAAATTTTCGCCATTGAAATGCATTAATTAGCTTTAATTTCTCCGTTTGCTAGTAAAGATTACGCAATACGATCCTTGTACTTCAAGCAAAAATCGCTAGCTAAAAAAGCTCTATCGACATAGCGAATTACAAATTTATCGAGATTTACAAATTTATAGTTAACTTTAACTGGGCCATTCACTATTGTAGTAGTAAGCCGATTGCTCTGAAATTTAATTGCCCCTACCATATTGGCCTACAGAACAATCGTTCGGTCCAGTAGTTTCGTTGGAACCAAGCGTGGCGGACAGACAGACAGCCAGCTCAGCATAAAGTAGCGTCCGCATCCGCTACTTAATAATTGGGATTTGTGGTATCGTTTAAATACTTTAATGGGATCTGTCAATTATAACCACATAAGTAGTAGATTAGCTTCATAACAAACTGATTATGGCATCTTGATTATTTCTTGCTTATCTCCAATGAGTGGAGTCGGAGTTCCATATACTTTGTTAAGTCAGCCATGTAAAATTTAGCCAGTGTGTGGTCCTAGTATTACCTGCAATGTTCCACTTTTATGAATTTCAAATCAGATGGCAATTGTGTAAACTACGTGCCTTAACAGTAATTCTTAGGTCGCTTTCACATTCGCCATTTTAGGTCATACTATTGTCACAAATGTTTAAAATATATCCTACAAGTACGAGTCCACACCCATTGAAATCTGTACTCCCTATTTAGACCGCGACGATTTTTAAATACGAGCAATAATTTCCATTTAAGCGGAGAGCAATGAATTCCTAACCAAGCATGGTGATGATACCCGTTTTTTAAATATTTAAAGTTAATATCTATAGTTTTAGTTTGTTTGCGTAATTCATCACCATTTTTAGATTGATAGGTTCTTAGAGAAAGCCAGTAATGCGGTTTTTTTACAATTTTCTTAATCCACCAAATGTAGTAGGTTTGATTCAATCCATTGAGAATAAAATTGATTTTTCCATGTAATTACAAATCGCAATTTGCACACATTCGCTTTTACAGAATAGCATTCACCTAGCTCATTGCTTCCTCTATGTTCGCGACGGTTAGGAGAGTGCTGGTAGGACAAAGATACTATTCACCAGCAGAATGGTAATTGCAGGGACCTTATCCCATGGGTACCTTGTAGCATACGAAATATCTCTGGGCCTTTTTTTCCAAAGTCGCCTTATCCAGAACACATTTTCTACATCGCAACTTCTCCACTTGTCCATTAATCCCATACCTTACCAAACCAAGAACCTTATCAAATGGCACATTTAGGAACAACAAACGGATTGCCGTCCAGCTAAGCAAAATTACGGAGGATAACTCCAACAAAGTGAAGATATCATTCCCAAGTGACCTCCAGCTGAACAAGTTTCGAGAGTGCTTGTACGGTACAAGCACTCTTGCCTCTTTTTACAAAATAAGACTTGGAGAGTCAACCACCCTCCAGTTCAAAGGTAAGCAACAGTTCACCTTAATTATAATGAATATCAGATATTGACGGTGACTAACTCGCCTTGATTCTTCTATGGTTTATAAACAGATGGCTTTTGTTATGATGGCGATTCCCCTGTCCTGGTTGCGTTTACCGATGACAATGGTGATCCTTGCTACAGTGTTGACGCCGAGTGGAAGCTGACCCAAGAAGAAATTTTGCAATTTCTAATGGTGGAGGACAACCAGGTCAAGATCTCATGGATGGAGTGTATCATGACGGAAGAAGACGATCCTATTGCGGTTTGTAAGCGAATTTTAGACTATGGTTTTATGGATGATTTTAAACTGGTGTCCAACAAAGGCGAAGCTTGTTCCTGTCACAAAGTCATCTTGAAAGGTAATGTTTGTTATACTAATATGGACCAGCGAAATGTTTTTAAATTGATCCCACCAATTATTGAAAAATGATGGGATTCTTTTTTGTAGAAACTTCTGGAAAACTCAAAGCGGAAGTGGCAGGAGGAAACACGGAAGTTAAACTGGACATATCAAGCCAGGGAGTTGCCGCATTTCTTCGCTATTTGTACTATGGAGACCTAGATGAAGCCTGGTCGAATTTGGAAGTCGCTGTGGAACTTTTCTATGGAGACCTAGATGAAGCCGTGACGAATTCGGAAGTCGCTGTGGAACTGATGAAGGTTGCTGGCACATACGATGTCGTCCAACTTTGGAACCCTGCTGTAGTACTGCTCACGGGAGGCGATGACTTGGAAATGAAGACAATTTGTGATATATTTGAGATACTGGTAAAAACTAAGAAGATAGCGTCAGCTAGGAATCTCGGGAGAAAGCTAGCCGTACTGATGACCGAGTAAGTTGAATTTTTTAAGTCGCATAACGGGTTTCCATGAGGAACTATTTTAAAATCTGGTCTGTGTTGGTAACAGGAGAGCCGCTGAAACTACTGAGGACTCCGCCATTTTGCAAGGATACACAAAGGATCGTGCCTTCTTTGACGATTGGATTGTTTTAATGTCTGCGTCTGGTGGTTGGAAGACTCAATCTGGGCCTCCTGCTAAACGAGGGAAGCTTGCTAATTGAAGTGTTATAATTATTTACGTTTTGTTTTATTTCATGCTGAAAGATTAAAATGAGGTGTACAAGACACAAAATAATGTAGTGCCGTCCATCAAAAATTTCTGCTGGAGTTAGTTAGTTTTGCCAATTGATAATTGATCTCAGCAGTAGTTGGATGAAAGCAAAAAAATCAGGACAGGATTGCATTGGTGTGTCCGCCTAAGTGTCTCCACAGGCTCATACCTCTGTGCGGGAAGAAACATGTACACATTCTCATTCATTCGTTTTATACGTTGAGCGCGAATAAAATTACGTTTTTCTTTTCATCTCTGTATCATGACATGACATGTTCCGTCTTGCTCGTTGCTGAGGCAGTTCGCTCCGCATTAAGCGAGACGAAAGTGTGTGCGTTTTTGTGAAAGATTGTGAAAATTGTCATTCTAATTGATTACCGCGGTTAAATAAATTGAGCAAAATGAGAGTTATTTTTGCTTCTGAAACTCCAGTGCTTCCTGGAAAGTCCAAGTTCAAGGTTGGGAATGAACAGGACAAGTACCGATTCGAGAGGAAGTGGTGGGTTCCCATTTCACCAAAGCTGGAAATGGAGGATGGTGACCAACCATCAGACTGGACGACTGTTTCAAAACTTCTGACTGGAGTTTCTTGGTGAGTTCTATCTTAAAATACCATGACTTAAATTAAACCCTGATAAGGATGTTGAATGTTGACGTTAACTATAATGAGGTTTGTTTGGTTGTCCAGGAATATGAGGATGGACGTTAGGCTACGGCTGCTAAAATCAAGCGAGGAAAATTACCAAGTCGCCAACATGTATTTTCCAGATCTTGATGGAAGCTATGGTCAGCTCAGGCGTTTCCTTGAATTGTTCGGGTTGAGAACAATCACTGACGCAGATGAATCCGAGACTTTGATCGAAGTCAAACTTGATGACTCAAATTACATCCAGTTTGAAGGTAACTTGACCCCTTTTCAACTGCTGAAAGTTATATTCATAATGACGTTAATGTGTCATCGTTTTAAACAGACTTTTGTATTGACATGGATGACTTTGACGATACCGTGTGTCTTCATGAGGATTGCGTTGACGAACTGCTAACGGAAAGCAAAGCTTTCAAGTTGCTGATGGCGGAAGACAAGGATATTCGGATTAGGTGGGAGGAGTCGTTCGAAATCCTAGTTGACGATGATGTTTCTGTTGGTGCTCGAATTTTGGATACTGCTTATTTTGCGGATTATCACCTAGTGTCCAATCAAGGCGAAGATTCTCCCTGCCACCGAGTTATTTTGACGGGTAACATTTAATTAGTTACTCAACATTTATTTGATAAGAAAGGAATTTTGTTAATTTGCGATTCATTTACAATCAGAACATTGCGCCAAGTTTGAAGAGGAAATTGCCAGTGGGAATACGAAGATCAATGTTGACTTGTCCACAGGTGGCGTAGGTGCTTTGCTCCGTTTTCTTTACAATGGAGACCTGAATGAAGCCAAGGAAAACTGGAAACTCTCCGTGGAACTTCTTAAGTTTGCTCACTCCAACGGGATCCGTAATCTCTGGGACGCTATCGTTGATATTCTTCTGAAGATGGAGGAGATGGAAATGAAAACTGCCGCGGAAGGATTTCAAATCCTTGTCAATTCTGGGAAACTAGACATCAACAAGGACCTTGCTCGGAAACTAGTCAAAATACTGGCTAAGTAAGTGAAATATTTATTTTTCCAGATGGACATGAGAACAGGTTGAAAAGAAATTGTTCTTTGTGATTATTTTAGAAAGTCAGGTGAAGCTGATGAAGACTGTGCCATTTTGCATGACTTCTGCCAGGAGCGAGCATTCTTCCACGCTTGGATTGGTTACACATCAGCGTCTTTGCAAACCCACTGTGGTCTACCAGTTAAACGAGCCAAACTCAGTTGAAGTGAACAATTAAGTTACTTAATCATTCTGTGTAGAATTTAATTGTAACCATCAAGGTTAGAAATGTATTAAAACCTGTAATTCGTTGAATATTTTCAATAATAATTCCATAAACTACATTTGTTTGGTCTACTATGAAGTTTCATGACTCATCTCATTCGTTGACTTTTTATTAACGCCATTTATTAGTGAAGCTGATTTACAACAAGAATTTTGTCTTGGTAATTATTTTGGAATAGTTGCGCATTTATCGGCGGGTTAGTAAAGCAAAGCACAACCAAATCCACGAAGATTAGTCTAAACTCTAAAGGGCCACGAATGATCTCGCCAGCGGTCATTCCCTCCCGATGCTATCCAAGCAAGTCAGCGTGGCGTTAGCTTAAAGCTCATGAAATGAACAAAGTCGAAGAAAATCATCACAAGAAAACCACTGCACTCTGTCAGACTGAGAAACACTATTGTTCTCAAACAGCTGATTTTATATAAACACACACACTGCTGAAGCTGGATGGATGTAAACAAACATCAAATGTTGAAACAACAAAAACGGGAAAATGTTAAGAAGGAATCTTTAAAAATTAAGATTATTTTTGCAGACAGTTACGATGGAATGGTTCAGTTAACTAGTTAGGATGTCTTGTTGTATAGTGTGTGGAGATCCGGAACCTCAACCCCTGGGGGATTATCGAAATGGAAGTGATAGTTATGAGATTTCAAAATTTTCTGTTGCAAAGTTCACAGTAAAGATATTTTTAGAAGTTAGTGATTTGCTTCAAGATTACTTATCGACTGATAAGCTGTGTAACTGGTGGACTACTTGTGAGGAATGTAGTGAAGTGATCCAGGAATCGCTAGAGATTTACAGGCAGTTGGTCAAATTAACTACAAAGTTTCGGAGAAATCGACAGAAATTTGTTGATAAATGTCGCATGTTTGATAAAAGCCGACTGGAGTTTAGTGATGATTTAGAACCGACGCGACAAAACGGTTTCACCGCAGATTGTAAGGGAGCGATAAGACTATTTCAAACCGCTCTAAAAAGTCGTAAGTTAATAGGAGAAATCAGCAGAACAAACTTCATGATATTAACATTTACTTTGTTTTTAACTCTTCCCTGAATACATTGTCTTTTTTGTGTCAGGTTCGTGGCCAGATGTCTTCTCGATTCCTTCCGGTCCAGATATTGATCTGGAGGAAACTGCTGTGAAGGATGAAATTTTTAGTGGCGGTGGCGAGAATGAACCAGAAGAAAATATTAGTCAGGATTTTGAAACAATTAGTGAGCAAGTGAAACAAGAAAATGATGACGCTTCTTGTAGTTCTGAGGAGGATGGCGAGGTATATCCAGCTATTACTAACATAGAGGATGAATATGTTCCAATTCACAGCCCATCAAGGTCACATCAGGACACTGAAGCTCCACAAACCGAGACAAATCGTAGACAGGAGAGGAAGAGAAGATGGACCACTTCATCTTATCAGAAATCTACAAGTAACGACGAAGAAGAAGATAAAGAAATCATTTCACAAAGCGATTCCTCTGGGGAGGAGGAACAAGATGAATATTTACCGGAAGACGGAGAAATCTCCTCAGAAGAGGAGCCTGAAGCCCGTGAAAGTGTCAGAGTGAAAAGTTGTTACAGCCCTGAGAATGAGAAAAGTAATGATACCATTGCAACCGCCGAAACCCCACCGAACCTTGATGGCTTTGACTATCCTCCACCAAAGCGGAAACTTGGTCGACCTTCTAAAGCCGATATTCTGAAAAGAGCAGCAAATCCTTCACTCAATCCCAAACCCAAAAAACCGAAAATTGTCCGTGAAAAGCGAGCAAACGGGGAAAAATACAGGAGGAAACCCCCTCTCAAGTTTTTGGCAGAGGTAGAAGACATCTTGAAGCACCCTGTAACCAAGAGATTCTATTGTCCCAAGTGCGCCTACTCAGCTATAAAAAAGCCAATGCTTCGAAGTCATTACAGAGATATTCATCTTGGAGCAAATCCCGACCACCCAACCAAGCGGTATCTCTTGATGCCCCCTGAGATTCATAATGTGATTCCCATTATGAAACGACCGAAGGTTAACAGCCCCAAAAAGTTGCTTCCTCCTGAGCCACCGGAAGAAACCCTCTCTGTTGTGCCGCCTGAAAAATCTCCTCTCGCTGAACCTCCAGAGAAGTCTCCTCTGGCTGAGCCCCCAACAGATTCTAACATCAACGAGCCGGATGTGATTTGTCAACGTAATAGTGAAACAAAGCGATACCACTGTCCCAATTGCGATTACAAAGTGACAAGAAAGTATCTGCTTCAAGCCCACTACAAAGAAGTTCACCTGAACGACCCACTGGCGCGTTGCCTCTATTCCTGTACTCATCCAGGGTGTGGGCGCACATTCGCCAAAAAGGACCACTTCATGGACCACATGGACAGACACAACGGTACACCCAGATACCACTGCACACGGTGTTTTGAAGTGTGCTACAGCTACAAACTGCTTATTCGCCATGTCCAGATGGACCACGAAGGGGGCCGGGAGAAAAAACCGTATATTTGTGACCAGTGTGGCAAAGGATTTTCCACCATGGACTATCTTCACAGTCACAAGTATCAGCACCACAATCCAACCAATAAGCAATCAGTGGAGAAAGTTATCTGTGACATTTGTGGGAAAAGTATGCATAAAACCTCTCTGCCTAAGCATATGGACACTGTTCACGGAGATGGCGATAGGACTGTTGCTCCAGAGGATCGGACTTGTCACCTTTGCGGGAAAACTATGACAAAACTTCAGATGAAATTGCATTTATGGAACATCCACAGGGAGGGAACTGGTTCTAAGCTCAAATGGAAGTGTTCTGTGTGTCAACACGCGTTCCTTGGTAAAGCCCCATTGGATGTTCATCTCTACTCCAAACACCAGATCGGACAGCCGGTAGAACGAAACAGGAAGATAATAAGTGTCTGTGATGTGGAAGGGTGTCGCCGTCGGTACAAGAACGAGGCTGGTCTGAAAGCTCACATGGAAGAGATTCATGGACCGGATAGGAACAAACCTGCAGAGTTCAAGTGTCGCTATTGTGGAAAGGGGTTCTTCCATAAGTACAAACTGGAGCATCACGAGTTGAGCCATGAAAATTCGGAGAGTAAACCCTTCAAATGTGACACTTGTGGGAGGGGCTTTCAAACGCCCGCCCATTTGAGAATGCATTTGGTGACTTACCATAAATTCAAGATGGAGAGTAGACAAGGATACAGGCACTTCAAGGGAGAGACGATACATCCCGTACAGAGTGTTGTGAATGAACAGCAACCTGGATTGAGTGCTGTTGAGGTTGAACACCCTGAACAGGAACCTAACTTGATGTGTTTGGAGTGAGTGCTGGAGTTAAGTGTTTCTTATCAACGCTGTATAGCTTTAATTAAATCTGTACTGGAAGAAGAACAAGAAATTTTCAAAATCTTACGAGTGACAACGAAAATTCTTCGTTTCCTTTGTTGTCCAGTACCAGGGTTTGACTGAATGTTCAAAGTGAAAAGTTACAATTACCATGACAAAAGATTTGTTAACAAACGCAATTTTTTGTCTTATGTTCATACAGATATATTGCTAAAGCTATCGACTGTTTATTTTTAATTTTAATTATCACATTTGCATTGTAACACCTGAGCACTTTTAAAAATAAACAATCTACATTTACTGCCAAAAATGTACTCCGTCATGTCCCACATGTAATATTCTTGGAACATGTTGCAACAATATAGCGCATGAAATTAACTTAAAACAACTCGCGTTAGTTTCATAGTCCATTATTTTTATTTCTAAATTTAAATCTTAATCTAACAGTAATTCAGTTTCATATTGAGCCGTGTCGCGTCAATTGATGTCTTCCATTAACCTACTAACTGTTCGTTGGAAATATTTGGTTCAAAAGATAATCGTGCATTCGCATCCCTTAACATTATTAGAGTAATGTCAATCATATTAATAAACTTATAAGAAAAACAAATACCACGGTATTCAATTTGTTAATACACGTAGTTGCCAATCTATTAACGTTTAGATTGGTAACTACGTGTATTAACAAATTGAATACCGTGCAAATTGCAAATACGAAATAATTTGAATTTATTTGTGATCTTTCAGTAAAAAAACACTTTACATAGCAGAATACAAAGAAATCATATTACAAACGAGCAAATGTTAAGGATTTACATTACGTAAATTTTTAATTGAAGGATAGAAATTAACTTTTAGCCCTGTTTTCTCTGATGCCATCACCAGCCATAAAATTATTACTCGAAGTCACTGTCACTGCGTTGCCACAAATCAAAGTCAACCTCATCATTCGTATCACTCCATCGATCAAACTCGTTGTAATCATGATTGTGATAGAAAAAGTCTGGCTGAAGCCAAAACCCGATTTTTCGGCCCATCTCCGTCCAGCCAGTAACGCATGAGGCGTCCTTAAAGTAGATAGCCCGGAATCTCAGATCTTCGAGAGTATCAATCTTCTGAAACGCAGCCGTGAATAAAAACCGAACCTTTTCAGCAGTGACAGTGATATGTGTCCGCGCAGCCAAACGTCCAAGTTCAAACTGCTTTAAATCTGAAGTAAAGAAAGATTAAATTGTTAACTACAATTCAAGGGACGTGGGTCGTCATTATCCAAAAGTGCTTAACGTACGTTTTAAATTACAAATTGAGTGTGGGTTCCCTTCCAGTGCATTAGTCCAAGTGTGCTCATCTTCTGGAATCGCATCCATCGTTATCCCAGCGACAAGTTGAAACACTTCCTGCTCCGTCGCAATGTCAACGTCTAGTTTCAAACTGGTAAGAAGTTCCAGCTTAGAGAAGATGACACGAGCCACTATGAGGCAATTCTTGCTTGAGATCTCACCGACCTGGTGCTCAAAGTTGTAGACGTAGTTTTTCATAAGGCTGGTCCACTTAAGCCATGAGATGTTCGGAAAAGCTTCGAAAATAATGTTTGCCCGCCTGGCAGTGCGTTCAGCTTGGGTTTTCCAAGCCTCCGTTATATCCAGTCTAACAACATTTTCAAATAATCTTTGGTCGATAATCAAGGAATCCATCGAAATGTCGTGTTTGACGTCTTCAACGATTGTAACTTCTGATAAGTTTGGTAGAAGAGTGGGCAGAGGAGGTTTGGAAGCAACAGTGGCTCCTCCTTCTAGAGTCAACGATTTCAATTTCTTCATTTGAGTTAGTTTGAACTCGCTGTAAACATCGAGTCTGAGCTTGGTAAGGTTGCCCACTGTCTCCAGCGACATTTCTCTCAGCACTTGCGAACCAGAGATTTCCAAGTTTTCCAGAGATTCAAAGTTGTTGGAGGTGGCTACAAGTTTCTCGAAGAACTGATCACTGCAAACAAGCCGATTCACTTTATTCCACTGGACAAGATCAAACACGGCGTCGCAATGTCCGAGTCGTTGTCGTACTTCCCCTCGTTGTCGAGTTCTAGTTCAAGTACCCGCGTCTTGACCTTCTGGCGATCACTTGCTAATTGTTTCCATAACGATAGGGCTTTGCCAAACTGCTCGCACATGTGTTTATCGCTGCAAATGACACTAGCCGAAAAACTTAGGTGCTCCAAGGCTGGGACCCGAATTAATCCTAATCCGTCAGGAAATCCATATAATTCCCTTCCACTGATTGTGAAACTCACGATTTCGTTGGAGAAATCTTGAAGAAAGCTTTCCACTTCTGAAGACCACTCATCAACTAATAACTTGAGGGGCAGACCGCACGATGGTTGCAGATTCTTGGCACAGCTTTCAAGTGTCCTCGTCCTCGACGTATCCAAGTGTTCTAGTGGATAGCCCACTGTAATTGTAGGCATCAGAGAAAGGTTGTCTTTGAATGTGTCGTAGGTGCACGATTTCCACAAGGAGCAGACAAGCCGGGCATTTTTCAGTGTTTCTAGATCAGAGCGGTCCGCCAACTTTTCAAAAATGACAGCCAGGAGCTGTAGAAATAGTATTAACAAAAGTAATATAAGGAATTTAATCAAAAACAGCTGGTAACATTATTTTAAATGCAGTTAAGAATTGTAATTCGTTAGATTTACCTCCGGCAGGAGTAGAACACTATGAACTGAAGAAACGTCAGGCTGTTTGAGTTGTCTCTCCATCTTGATTAGCTCCGCACGTTCCTCCACTGCTTCCGGTTTGAATCCTTCTCTACTACGTGACAAATTACGTCCAGACGGAGACGCCTCCATTTTTAGCAATTACACTTTTGACAAATAACCACTCACAGAAATAAAATCACTTTAAAAAAATTAGACCAACTAAAAATCTACGGGATCACATCCAGCGACTGTCACACGACACTGACTGTTGGAGGGCTCCAGTGTTTTGTCAACAACGTTTGGAAAGAGAAGCATTGAGAAAAAGTGAAACAATTTTTCCCTCCCCGTGAGGTGCAGCGAGTGAAAGAACAATGAGCAGAATGTAAACAAAGTCGCTTCCATGGTACATACGCCGAAAAGTGGTGAAGGTTAAACTATTTTACGAATGCATTGTTTTTTCATGCATTTATGTGCGTGTCACTGAAAATTATTTAGGATAGCATTATAAATTGGTCAACATCAGTTTTTACTTTTTTACTACTCCACTCCAACGTCAAAAATATGAAATGGAAATTTCTTTAACATAAAAATTTTGGAAGATGCTTAAGTTTAATATGAAATTAATTAATTCGTTTGAATTGCGAATAACGCAAATAAAAACTTCATGGAACATAGAACAATACAGGTAGAAAATGCTACTCGAACCGCGATAACATGAACATTGAACATTAGAAAGATATAAACAAAAAACTGCAAAAAATTTCAAATTCAGTGTAGTAACTCGGCATAGACTTGCAATAAAAACGCGTAAAAATTCATAAACACAATTTAATTAATCAACCGGGAGTATTTCTTGATTACGAGGAACTCTCTGGTACAACGAAGTCAGTGTAGAGCTCGAATATAATCCCGATTCGAGGAGACTCCATGTGCCTTCGATAGGACTTGGAGCGTTTGACCGCATGACGGTTCCTAAAACACAGTTCAGGATTAAACCCAAGAATGCATTTTAATTCATCGATAATTTATAACTCATACTTGTGGAAGAAGTCAAGGCATATTTTCTTCCCAGCATCATGAGCAATCAAAAGGTAATCCAGGACGGAGTCTACGGTTGGCTTGAAGTTGTCACTGCTGGCAGCTTCGCACAACTTCCTCAACTCCTCCATTCCGAATTTCTTCGCGAACTTCAGCAACTCCGTAGCTTTTCCGCGGGTTTTGAGCAAACCGGTTTCGCCCTCAAGTAATCAAGTAAACCCTTGACAACGTCGTCTGCTAAGGCAGAGGCGTCAACAACTGTTGGCTGACCTTGACCTTTGCTTCGCAGTATATTGGAAGGAAGCATTGCTGGACACACCGCTAAATGAAACAATCAAACTGTGTGCATAAAAAGAATCCTTTTATTTATGTTATTCTCATTCAAAATTCCGAATGTGCATCAAATTTCTTGCTGGCAGCCTCGATAGTCACGTCCACGGGAATTGATTTGCGAAAAGTCCTCAAAATTTCCAGCTTCTTTTGGTCCGTTGCAGTTGGCAGCGGTAGAGGCACGGGTTTTAGCATGTTCTTGGTACGGTTTGACAGTAACCACCCAGTGGATTGATTTTGATTGTGAATTTGAAATTGATTGTGTCCGTTGAGTGAAAATTGATGGAGTATTGGATGGAGTGCAAACAACATAGTTTACCCATGATAGCATAAATGCTTCAACTCGTGTATATTTAGAAATTGTTTTAGCCATTTATTTTCATTTTAGTCGAAAGACTCGATGAAAAAGCAATTAGACGAGGTCTACAACTTACATTAAAAAAACATCGGGATAAAGAAACCCAAAGGGGAATACAAAATTGATATTGGCTGATTATTGTAATTTGGTTGGCGAAATATAATACTCGTAGTATTTATAAAAAACAGATTTTGCTTTGCACCAGGAGAATATTTTCAAAGCACGATGCAAAGCTGAATTAAACGATGATTATGACGGATGCAACATAGCTGTTTTCTTATGCCTGCGCATTAATAAATTGTCAATTGGATGAATGTGTTAATTCTTTTCTAGTACAATTGAAAAGAAATGTACTTAGTTATTGAACTCGCTAAATCATTTTCCGAAAACTAATTCAAGTCTGTGATGCTTTGATGAAAAACTATTCATATCAACAAGAATAACTCTTGAACATATCAAGAAGAACAAGACTTAATTTGTATCCACAACCCCCATCTAATGTATGCGTATATTTTTTTTTATTATTATTATTAACTGCGCTTTATTGTCAAATATTTTCATTTACAACACGATTTATCCCTTGCCTATTTATACATAGGGCTTACGTAAAAAACATCA